>JARFJB010001942.1:392500-450000 GCA_036346205.1 Vesta saturnalis
TGTGCGTGTGTCATGTGCGTGTGCGTGTGCGTGTGCGTGTGGGTGTGTCTGTGCGTGTGCGTGTGCGTGTGCGTGTGCGGTGTGCGTGTGCGTGTGCTGTGCGTGTGCGTGTGCGTGCGTGTGCGGTGCGTGTGTGCGTGCGTGTGCGTGTGCTGTGTGTGTGCGTGTGCGTGTTGTCGTGCGTGGTGCGTTGTGTGGCGTGTTGCGTGTGTGTGTGCGTGTACGTTTTGGTGTCGTGTGCGTGTGCGTTGCTGGTGCTTGCGTGTGGGTGTGGATTGCGTGCTGTGCGTGTGTGTTGCAGTGTGTGTGGATCAGTGCTTGTGTGCGTATGTCCATTATTGTGAATTGGTGTATGCGTTGTGTGCGTAAATACGTGTGGCAATGTGCGTTGTGTGTCGTTCGTGTGCGTGTGAACGTGTGTGCGTGTAGTGACTGTGTGACGATTAGTCAACGATTCGATGTGGTTTTGAAATGTAGCGTGTGCATTTGTTTGCGTTGTAATCTGCGTGAAAATTCGGTTTCATAGTGATGCGTGTGTTTCTAATGACATTATAAACTCGAACAGATATATGTGTGAAGATGTTGGTGTGCGTTATTTGTCATTAATTGCTAGGTCTGGTAAAGCTGTCCTAATTAAGCTTCGTCTCTAAATAGTCGTATTTTGTTGCCTGCCGTGGCAGTGTTGTCGTTTTTTACTGTGCGTAATCGGTGTATGAACGTGTGCGTGTGCGTGTGCGTTGTGTGTTCGTGCTGATGCGTGTGTATGCATGCGTGTGCGTTGTGTGCTGTGTGCGTAAGCGTGATGGTGGTGTTGTGGTGAAGTGTGCGTGTGCGTGTGCGTGTGCGTGTGCGTGCGTGTTTCGTGTTTGTGTGCTGTGCGTGTGCTGTGTGTGTGTGCGTGTGCGTGTGCGTGTGCGTGTGCGTGTGCGTGTTCGTGTGCGTGTGCGTGTGCGTGTGCTGTGTGCGTGTGCGTGTGCGTGTGCGTGTGCGTTTGTGCGTAGTGCGCTGTGCGCGTGCGTGTGCTGTGCGTGTGCGTGTTGTGTGCGCGTGCGTGTGCGTGTCGTGTGCGCGTGCTGTGATGCGTGTGTGTGCGTGTGCGTGTAGTGTGTGCTGATAGATTTCAAATGTGCTGTATACTATTAAAAGAAATTTTATTGCAGTTATTACAGTATAATAGCAGTGACAGAATGTGATCAACATTTATGCATTTCAACATGGCTGTGCTTGCTATTGCGTTGTTAAAATCGAAAGTCCTAGTATTAAATGCTGCGTATGTTTAAGATCGTGTGTTTATTATACAAAAAAATTTGATTTATTGAATAAATGGTCATTTGCCGTAGATATATAAACCGTATCTGTTGCTGTAAGCGTGTTGACCCGACCCGGTGACAAGTCGTGTTGTCTAAAATATGTTGTATAGTCAAACGTGTATCGAAAATGTCGTGTGCTTTGCGTTTACTCAGTTGCAGAATGTCTGATGCGTTGTGGTCGCTTTTAACGCCGATTTGACGTGTTGCCTGTGCGGAGTGTGGAGTAGATGATCGATAGTAGTGACGTATCTTTGCCTTTGGTTTGGATTGCGTGCGTCGTGGCGTTGTGCATTTCGTAAGTGTGCGTGTTCGTGATTAGTTCGTAATCAAATGGTTGTGCCTGGTTGGCGTGTGCTATTACGTGATTAACCGTGTGTATTGTGTGTGTGTACGTAAACGTTAAAGTGTAGTCGATGTTGTGCTTAGTTGTAGTTGTCATGTCAAAAGTGTGGTGTGCGTTTTTGTCGACGATAAAGCGATAAATGTAGTGACAATTACATAATGCATTTTGAGCTGATGCGTACGTATAGCTAATAGTTACGTCTGTTAATACGGTAAGTCCGGATGACGTGATTTGTCTACTGCATGTGCGTACGTTAATTGTGCGTTAATTGCAGTTAATTGTCTATCGTAAAGTGTGTGCGTTTGTGCGTTCGTAGAGTTGAGTGTGTTGCATGCTTAAGTGTAAAGTGATTGTGCGTGTGGTGTTTTGTGCATTATTCCTAGGTAGAGAATTTCTTGCTTAAGGTTGGGTAATAATGGCGATTTAGTGTAATAAAAAACTTTGTTCTTGCTTCAAAAATGCAAGTTACTCAAAAAAATCAAATGGAAACCTGAGTTTATCTGTCGATTTAACGTTAAACAAAATGTCGTTTGGTAAAACTTTTTTGCCTAAACGTAACAGTTTCTACTTTTTGCAAGCCCATTCAATTTGTGATAAAAATGGCCTGTAATCTGTATTCGTTGTTCGTGGTCACCATGGAAACCAATAATTGAGAATTAAAATAAAGAAAAATATTTGAAAGTTACTGCAAAAATTATAAATTAATAATTTTGTGATTCAAAAGTCATTTTGCCAAATAGAAATTTTCTAAGATTTTGTCAAATTCGATATACGACATAAGTGTTAAAAATTAATACTTTAATATCTTTTAAGGTTTATAAGCGAACACATACTGATAGATTTCTTCATAAATTATCCAACCAGCATCTACGTCAGAAAATTTGTATAATTAAATCTTTAGTAGATCGAGCAAAACAAATTTGTGATCCTGAATTTTTGAAACATGAATATAAATATTTAACAAAATCCTTACAAGGTAATAGATATTCACTTACTGATAGGACTGAGAAAATCTTAATTAAGTATGGTGTTAGCACTATTTCTAACCTACAAGAAAAATTAAAGAACGTTTAAGGTCACCTAAAGATATTTCAAATCCATTGTCATCTTTCGGAGTGTATATTGTTCATGTGGAAAAGTATACATTGGAACCACAAAACGCAGTTTTGATACAAGACATAAAGAACATATGAGATTTTGTAGATTAAGTCAGCCAGAGAAGTCTGCGGTAGCTGATCATCACTTAAATAATTTAAATCATGATATCCAATTTGACAATATGGAAATATTACCAATACAAACACATTATTATGTTCGTTTAGAACGTGAAGCTATTGAAAAATATACAAGAAGAAAGTCTCCGTTTAAATAAGCTTTGCCGTCGTATAATTAAAAAAAAGGGTATGATGATACGTCTTGACTTGAATTTTAATTTTAGCTTTTAGTGTCTCATCAAATTTTGTTAAATTTGTTTCTTGGTGGACATTTTTCATTATTAGCCTTCGACTGTTGTAGAGTGTTATGATTTGCAATCTTAAAGACAGTTTAACAACACTTAATCTTTTAATTCTCTAGTTACTCTTTACTAAAATTGTATTCTACAGTTGGCTTTATACGTTTTCCAAACTGTTATTTTAATAGCAGGTTTGTTTGTTTTAATTTTTCAAATTTCACAAAATTGTTTTGAACATCTTTAACAATTTTATTAGAAAATACGACTACTGACGAAGATAACTGTAGGTGTTACCGAAATATTTAGATAGATTGTATATAGAAACACACCAAATAAAAAATCCAAATACGATAAGTATTTTAATATGTATAATAATGGTAAAAGTTTACATTTTCATATTTCGCTATTTTCTGTTTGAAATTTTTCTTACAGTATATTAGCTTGTCAATACATAACAAAAATGTAATCCGCCGATATATAATTAAAAATAAGGAAAAAGAGAGAATAATAAGTGCATATCTATATAAAACAGCTAGAAAATATCGACAACGCTGGGGATTCACAACGTACGGATAACATAAAATCGGGCCACATAACGTTTTGTATATTAGCGGGGGTCGGGCTCAGTAGGACCTGTTGCTATACCGGGCTCAGTAAGATACCGTTTATAACTATATATATATATATATATATATATATATATATATATATATATATATATAGCACAAAGGAAGGATATTAAATAAATTCCAAGGTAATTACTATTCAACTAAAACTTTTATCTTTGCCAATAACCAACATTCCAGACTACTTACATTCTTTTGAAAATAAAATCCAAATTCTTGAATAAAATACAATTACAAATAGATATTCTAAATTCACCACTAATAGCAAATTACTCATAATCCATGAGTAGGTAATGACTAAAAGACTAACTTGAACATTATCTAACTGCCAAATGACAGATTACTCTACAAAAATTCTACTAATTGCATTTTTCATAACAATTAGCCTTGAAAACAAAGTAACTCTCAAATCCGCTAATTATTCTGATAAATATGTAATCAATTATGAAAATATTATATACATGAGATGCATCAATTGTAACCACCACGCGAGGGTCCATTGGACTCACATTGCCCGGTTACGTAAGTTTTATATAACAATAATTATTTATTGAAAAGTAGATCAAGTTTCCACTTTTGACAAAAGGAAAACTTAATTAATACTATTTCCATGGAAACCATACCGGCATTTTGTCAAAAATTAAATAATAATCGAGATATGCCCATTTGTAACACCGCGTGGGTCCGTTGGACGCCAGTTGCCCGGATAAGAGTTAAGCACCAAGTTTAAAATTTCTGATAAGTGGGAAATATCTAATTGATCTATAAAAAGTCGTGTGATTCTTTTGGTTGACGCCATATTATCTAATTAACGTCTGTTAACATTTACGTTTTAAGGGAACAACATGTGCTAGAAATATTTTCTGTAGTTTTACAAAATTCACATTGTAACATTTTTGTTCAAGCTGGTGTTCATTCCGAGCGTTTACTTAATATTATGCTAATCAGAGTTTATTCTTTCGTTTAATACGGATATAGTGACTTATCGTTTTTTCAGCAGGTAAGTATTCAGTCTTTTCCATTCTTTATGTTATTGTTTATAAACTTATAATTCTCATCACTACTGCTGGACTAGTAATTATCACTGTGATTCACTTACAGTTTTTCTTGTGGTACGTTCTGATTCACTTCTTCATCAGTACTTCATCAATTTCCAAAACCTGGATTTATGGACACGCTAGTAGTACACTTCCTCAGGAGAGTTCACCGAAGCGAGGAACGGTACACTCCTGATCACTCCACACCAAAGGCTCTTAAAGGGAGTTTCATCGGTCTTGGCGCTGATATCTGCCTAATATACAAGAACTTAAGAGTTTTGGGTGTTCCCGAAACAATTAAGATAACCGTTAGTTAACTTTTGCGTTATTACGTGACGTAGCTCTAGCACTGCTATGCACTAAACCTACCAAATGTTACTGAACGTGGAAATATCCCTTCAGTTGTTAAAGGCTGCTATATATATATATATATATATATATTATATATATATATATATATATATATATACAGTTCGTTCTTGAATATATTAAATACAAAAAAATGTATAAAATACTTATCTTTTTTGGGATTTTTTAATGGTGTACTTTAAATTATACAATCTAAACGTTTCGATAACACTTACAGTTATCTTCGTCAGTAGTAATGTTTGTTAAAAATTGTTAAAGATGTAGTAAACAATTTTGTCAAATTTGAAAAATTCAAATATGTCTAATCTGTGTTTAGTTTTCACGAAATGGTCACCTATACTGAACTGCAATGTATATTTTATGATAAATGTAAATGGAAGTATGTAAATGGTATGGTCTCGTCAGCCGCGATCGTGTGATATTGTCTAACGAAAACGAATAAATTAGTATTCGTGAATCATAGTTAATATGAAATCTAACATTTTTAATGATTTGTTTACATAAAAAAGTGGTAATGCTTCTTTAATTTAAAATTAAAATTAAAATAATTTAAAAAAAAAAATTTTTTTTTTAAATAAAATTAAAATAATTTTAATACATAAACAAAAAGTGGTACATAACTGAATATATAAACTTTTTTGTTTATGTGTTTAATTTGATATTTGACACATGCGCAGTCACATTTTTGGTACTCGACCTTATACTTTATCCCTTGGCTCCACAAAGATGTCAATGTTATCATTGACATATACAATAAAATAACATTTTTGTTTTTGGCATATATTAAGTTGTCCTTGAATCTGAAACATTTTGTGATTACTGAAATTAAGAAACCAAGGTCTGGTTTCGCCTGGTAGTAATATGGATGTTTTCTTTTAAGCGAAATTTCTCCATGTTCTGTTTTGTGTAAACATGTAGTGTCTCACTTAAACTATTAACTCCAAACTTAGAACATGCATAAAAAGATTTCACTTCTACAAGGGCATCATCATTGACAAGTCCTAAAACGAAATACATATTCCAATAAACGCAAGTGTTACCTTTATACCAATTTCGATAAGTAGTAGTTTGTAAAAAAATGTAGAAATAGTAATGCGGATTTGCACGGAGCAGTATGATAACAATGCAATTTCGCATCTACACGGGATAACGGTCCCCTCTGCATGTTACAGATTATCGTGTTATACACTTCATATATAATCGTGCACTACTTGACTATATCAGAAGTGTATTTTATTATACAATATACAGAACCATCAGGTGATGCCGCTAGGAAGCCATTTTCCAAATTTTGTACTTTTAGGTCAGTCCTTAGCACAAATAAAGATGTGGCCACTGCTTCCTTAGAAAGTCCATATTCCAAAGATAAGGAAAATAAGTCACTTTTTGATAAGCAAACCTTAACAATTCCATGACATGGAGTACTCGTCCAAAAAATGATTCAGTTAACCTTTTTTCGCCCTCGCTTTCATATACTCTGTTATCAAATTGGCCAATGGATTCTAAGGCAATAGCATGTCGTTCTTCTGCGGTTACCTACTTATATAGTGAAGGCATAAGTGGATATATGGCATACCTGTAGATCATTTAATAATTGTTTTACCTCCACTATTACTATTTGGTCATCTATGACTGGTTCTTCTGCAAGTTTACCATAGTGTCTGTCTGGCTGTAGCGAATTATTGATATCTTGGCGCATCTTTGGACTTTCACAAAGTCGTCGCTTAACTTTACTAGTCCATTTCACAGTTTGCTCATGAACACACTTCTTAAAATATTTTCCTGGACTTCTTTGGAATATTGTTCTCCACGCTGAGATGGACCAGGTATGGGAATCGTTATAACGTAGTCCCGCAAGGTAAACCCTGGTGTTATAAGAGTTCCTTTGAATAAGATTTACTCTTTTGCCCATATTAAACCGGTCTATTATGTTCATAAGCCTTTCTGCGGCATTGTTGTTTTCATTTTCTATTAACAGGTGCACTTTTTTAGCTAACAAGTTAACACTCCCTAAAACATCTTTAACTAGATTGTAAATATTACTTAAAAATCAACAGTACCTTTGATGTGGTTATAAATCGAAGTGTCCTTGAGCTGATGTATTTTATTGTGATCATCATCTCCGACATCATTGCAAATTTTATCTCTGCACTTGGACTGGTCTCCATACACATGGTGAAATCCATATTTAAGATCACATTGCAATAGATCGATGTTTTGATTTTTTGCGTGTTCGTATATGGAACACTTAGCTCTTTTTGTCAGTTTCTTGATTTGGGCAAACGTCAACAGTTTTCTTCCAGCCAAGTTGATACTTGTATCATTTTTTATGGCTCGAAGATGTTTGCCATAGTATTTTAGTGCATGGTTGGTGCATTCAATTTTTTTTACTTCTGCACCGTATGGGACCTCCTGATTTATTTTGACAAACACAAACACAATAAAGTGGTATACACTATACCAACACATAGATGAAAAGTAACATACCCTTGAGAGCTGTCACTTCTCGGAATTCTCGTAATTCATCATTCACGAAAATGTACTTACAAGCAAATCTTTAAGATGGCATTCCTACATAGTTTTAAATAACCATGTTTTCAAATAACTTTATTTGAATATGAGTGTGTAATCCCCATAAAGTTGTTACTACTACAGTTCCAATTCTGTGCCTGCCTGTACTTTGAATACAGTACTGTTTGTATAGAAAGAACTAGTAAATGAATAATTTTTTGAATAATAATATGATAATTAATCGATTATTTTCATAAACTTCTGAAAACCCAATTAATCACATTAATCTATTACAACCGATTAGTCAATTAGCCTCAGTGATGCTAGCCCAGTAATACTACCGTTAAAGATATAATCATTAATTTTTTTAATGAATGGTATAACTAAAAGTCGAACCCTCATTTACATAAATACATAATACCTGAGAATTTTTATGCAATACCTACCTTTTTCTGAATATAAAGTCAATAAGCACAAATTTACAAGCAATCAATCGGTTGAGACATTTTCTTCGCCATGGTTTAAGTGATTTACCTCTTGATTATCGTCGTTCAATTTATTTTCAACATGATGGCTGTCTGGCCCATCATTCTAGTGTTGTTGTTGACTAGCTAAATCGCGAATTTGGAGCCAATTGGATTGGCAGAAATGATACAGTTTTATGGCCCCCAAGGAGCCCTGGCTTGAGAGTTTTAGATTTTTATTTGTGGGGGCGTTTAAAACAAATTGTTTATAAGGAACACTTCTAATAATATGGAAATGTTAAAAAATAGGATAAGAGATGCTACTGCATCTTTAACAATTCAAGAAATCCGCAACAGGAGGTCCGACTTAGAATTGAATTGTATACTGAGAGGGGTGGCGGGTTAATCGAATAGTTAAAATGTTGCTGATTTTTTTTTCGATTTAAGGACACACTGTATTAATATTGAAAATTTGATTACAAATTTGTTTGTTATATATCAAGCACAAATCTTTATTCCTTTGTAATTTTTTCGTAAAATGAATAAATCTTTTTTCCTTTGTTTCTATTTTATGAACACACTGTATTAATATTGAAGACTTGATTGCAGATTTGTACATTATAAATCAAGCACAATTTTTTATCCTTTTGGCATTTTTTTGTAAAACTAAAAACAAAATTTTAACGTTTTCGTTTAAACGTAATGTACGTAAAATTGCGGGTGAAACCAACTTACTCAAATCTGGCAAGTGTCCATTATTTTGAATTCATTAAATTTTTTTTTAATAAAATTTTTTGATATATCTTACATAAAGGGCAGTTTACCTAACAATATTTTACATATCTAGTTACCACAGGGGCGTCCTGAACATGCATACATTTTTAATTGGGTAGAAACTAATTTCTATACAAGCAGACGAAGACCCCATATAGTTTTTTGAAATAAAAGTATTTTTTGTTATTTTACCCTCTTCTAACTCAATCCGGGGACAAACTGAATATATACAGGGTGTATTTTAAAATCACCGACAAACCGAAAACTGGAGATTCTATGATTCAAAATAAGACAAAAATTATCATAAACGCTTTTCCGAAAATGCTTCCTAACCGAGATACAGGTTGATTAAAAAATAATTTTTTTAAGATTTTTTTAAGATTCCTACAAAAGATATTACACTGAGATTTGATACACCTAAATGTCTAATTAAGTACAATTAATCAGGTGAGTAAAAAAAAACACACGTCCCTGCTTTTTTTGAAGAAATATTTTTTTGTTAAATTCAACATTTAATTCTGCAAATAAAACCATACTTAGTATTTTTTCGATTCAGCACCCGTTTTTGAAATATTTTGCGTTATCATAAACGACTACATTATTCAGTAATAAACAAAATAAATAAATCAGAGATTGCTTTGCATTTGACAGTTACGTATCTTATGTTTGCTAAAATAGTTGCATTTACGCGCGTTTGTAATTCATTGTTTCTGTCTAATTACTGTGACAAAATGAATTATTCCAAACGAGAACTGGTCGATATGCATTTGTGTTATGGCAATACTAATTGCAATGCTTGTGCAGCTGCTCGACTTTATGATCAAAGATTTCCAAATAGGAGACATCAACATCATACTACGTTTAGAACCGTTCATCGTAACTTGTTAGAGTATGGAAGTTTAAAAGGAAAGAAAAATTCCGGACGAAATGCTCGTGTACCAGTTGAAATTGAGGAACAAATTTTAGATAGAGTTTATGAAAATTCATCAATAAGTACGCGTGAGTTAGGTTTAGAATTTGGTGTGTTGCATAGCAAGCCTTGGAAGGTTTTACGAGAACAAAATTTACAGCCCTTTCACCTACAAAAAGTGAATGCATTATTGCCTGCTGACCATCCTCGTCGAATGAATTTTTGCGAATGGTTTTTAAATAAAAATGCTGAAGATGTACAATTTGTTAGAAACTTATTGACCACTGATGAGAGTATTTTTTCCTGAAATGGAATAATAAACTTATTAATTCCCACAAACGGTTAGATGAAAATCAGCATCCAACTGCAGTTGCAGCTCACCAACATAGATTTAGTGAAAATATTTGGATAGGTATATACTAGACGATCACCTAATCGGACCTATCCGTTTTCCTCAAAGACTTACTGGCGAATTCTATTTAAATTTTTTGAGAGAAGATTTTCCAGAATTGTTTGACGACGTACCCTTAGGTGTTAGAATAAACATGTATTTCATGCATGATGGTGCACCATCACATTCTACACGAAACGTCAGAGAATTTTTAAACGGATGATTCCCTAGACGCTGGATTGGACGAGGAAGTGAAGTACCGTGGCCGGTACGATTGCCAGATTTAAACCCATTGAAATTTTTTGTGTAGGGGTATCTATTCTGTTCAAACTGATAACCGAGAGCAACTTTGGAATCGCATACAGATGGCATGCGATGAGATTAGGGCTATGCCACAAATTTTTCAGCGTGTTAGGTTTCATTTGCTAAGAAGAATACAAGCTTGCATTCAAAAGGAAGGAGGACATTTTGAACAATATGTATAAAAATAATTATTATTTTGTTTTTGATTCCTTCAATATCTTTTTAATAATGTACCTAATAGTTAACTGCGTTATTTTTTTGTAAAATAATACAAATTTGATTTTTATTGAATAATGTGGTCGTTTATGTTAATGCAGAATATTTCAAAAACGGAGTTCCGAATCGAAAAAATACCAAGTATGATTTTATTTGCAGAATTAAATCGTGAATCTATCAAAAAATATTTCTTAAAAAAAACCAGGGGCGTGCGTTTTTTTTTTTTACTTAAACTGATTAACTTAAAATATTCTACGCCACTGGATGGAGTCAGTTGACTCGAACTCACCTGATTAATTGTATTAAATTAGACGTTTAGGTGTACCAAATCTCAGTGTAATATCTTTTGTAGTTTTTGAGGAATCTTAAAAAAACCTTAAAAAAAAGCATTTTTTAATCAACCTGTATCTCGGTTAGGAAGCATTTTCGGAAAAGCGTTCATGATCTTTTTTGTCTTATTTTCAATCATAGAATCTCCAGTTTTCGTTTGTCGGTGATTTTAAAATACACCATGTATATATATATATATATATATATATATATATATATATATATATACATACACATAAAGTATATATCGTATAATGTAGCACTGTACGCATCTATAGCTTTTACTTGTGAAGTATCCACCTACGATGTAATTAACATTGCTCTGTATAGGTGTACAATACCCTGTACACATTTTATGTTACTTACTCAAGGTGATTGTGTAGGAATTCAATAACATGGTTGGATGCTGCACTATTTATTACGCTGTGTTTACCAGTAATAAAAACACCATAGGGTGTCAAGTTTGCAAGTAATATACACAAAGTTACCGTCATGGCCTTAGAACTGCCGTTTCAAAAAATTAGATACTTATACAGGGTGATCCATGCTTGAATTTTAATGTACGCCAGTTTATTTGTATCCTTCATTTTTTTCCGTTTTTACTTAGTGCTTTGTATGTAAAAGCTTAGGTTATTGTTCGTTTTACCAGAAACTGATGATAACGTAGTATATATTAAACAGTTTATCTTTAGGTGAGGCCGAGGAATCATATATACAGATTTTCTTCATATATGTCCTATCTCGTGTTTATTCTGGGCATTACTAAATGTAAGTTTTGATTTGAGCATGCACTAATTAAATGTGTCAATCTTGCGTAAGTTACATGCCTTTTTTGGGACTGGTTTATATTTCTACGGTTCATTGTCTGCTTTATTTTTTTACCAAGTTATTTAACACCATTTAGGGGCTGTACAAATAATTTGAATTTCGTACAGAAATTTTTTGCCAAATTTAAAATAAATTTACTTTGTGACATCTAAGATTAGAGCTTTTGAGAGTTTCCATAATTTTTAGTGCTGCAAGTAAAGGAGCAAGTATGCTTTCCTGTGGAACACCTTTACGACGACGCATAATATAAATAATAATACTTATAACAGTACTTATACACGCCCGTGTTTAATTTTAATTTAGTAAAAAATGAAGTGCAGCCTCAATTGTTGTCGCTGCAGTTTATCACCGGTACCATGCTCATTACAACAATTTATACTGGGAAACCATACATCGTATAACAACATACTACAAATTATAAATTTGTATTACAAAAACATTAACATCACAAACAAAAGAAAGTATAAAAAGGTTGAAAACAGGAATTAATAATTATGCTACATTTTGATATTCATCAGAAAATCGTTACAATAACCAATTTTGGGCCACTTTTCCAATATTGAAACATGTTATATTTCCCCCACCAAAAAATATGTGTGTGCGTCTGTGCGTGTGTGCGTGTGTGCGTGTGTGCGTGTGTGCGTGTGTGCGTGTGTGCGTGTGGTGCATGTGTGCGCGTGTGCGTGTGTGCGTGTGTGCGTGTGTGCTGTGTGCGTGTGTGCGTGTGCTGTGGTGTGCGTGTGTGTGTGCGTGTGTGCGTGTGTGCGTGCGTGTGGTGTGTGTGTGTGTGCGTGTGTGGTCGTGTGGTGTGTGTGCTGTGTGCGTGTGTTGTCTGTGTGCGTGGTGCTGTTCGTTGTGCTGTGTGCGTGTGTGCTGTGTGTGTCGTGGTGTGTGCGTGTGCGTGTGTGCTTGTGTGTGCGTGTGCGTGTGCGTGTGTGTGTTTTGTCTGCTTGTCTTCGAACAAGTACGTGTGCGTCTAGTAGTGCAGTTGGAAATTCACACAGCCGACGATTAAATCAATTTTGTTGTGTTGTAGTTAAATACTTTTTCGTTTAGTGGTCCTATGTTGTAAGAAACTGTCTATTTAACACAAACTAGGAATTTTGTTGTGTGCGATGTGTGCGTGTGCGTGTGTGCGTGTGTGCTGTGTGCGTGTGTGCGTGTGTGTGTGCGTGCTGTGTGCGTGTGCGTGTGCTGTGTGCTGTGTGTGTGTGTGCGTGTGTACGTGCGTACGTGTGTGCTGTGTGTGTACGTGCGGTGTGTGCGTGCGCGTGCGTGTGCTGTGCGTGTGCGTGTGCGTATGCGTGTGCGTGTGCTGTGCGTGTGCGCGTGCGTGTGCGTGTGCGTGTGCATGTGTGTGTGTGTGCGTGAGCGTGTGCGTGTACGCGTGCGTGTGCGTGTGTGTGTTTTGTCTGTTTGTCTTCGAACAATTACGTGTGCGTCTAGTAGTGCAGTTGGAAATTCCCACAGCCGACGATTAAATAAAGTTTGTTGTTTTGTAGTTAAATACTTTTTCGTTTAATTCTCCTATGTTGTAAGAAACTGTCTATTTAACACAAACTAGAAATTTTGTTTTTCACGTTTCATAGATTTTGTAAGAAAAAGTCTGTGTTCCATTAACGAAACAGTGGGCGTGGATGAGTACATAAAGAGTTTGATATTTTCAGATATTATGCTATTGAATGATGTAAACAAACGTAACGATTCTTAGTTAAGAGCTCAGGCTACGGCAAAGGTTTGAGCTTAGAGAAAATCATTCTGAGTAGGCGAAGATAGAGACGATGAAGGATTCTAAAATTTGAATGTAGAAAAGGACGAACACGCAAACGAGAGTGAAAACAGTAGTGACAGCGACGAAGACATAAACATGAGTTTGTCAGAAATAAAAAAAAACAATAAATAGAGGTTGGTCAAAATATATGGACTTAAAACAAACTTTTCCACAATTTACCTCAATGCAAAATCTCTATAAATTCTCTTAGATCTCGTAGTCTCCTTTAAACAATTTTTTGACAACTCGGATTTTGAACTTCTAACAAATTTTACAGTAAAATATGCAATGGATGTTAGGGAATTGCGTTGTTTCGTAGCAACACTTTTACTGTCGAGTTATTGTTCCCAGATAGAGAACGCAAGTATATATATATATATATATATATATATATATATATATATATATATATATATATAAGTTTTGGCAGATTTACAGAAAAAGAGAAGGAAAACATTTAGATTGTTTAACTATTTGTATAACGGTTGTACGAGTTTATCTACAAAAGAACTGGCATCCACATACTGGATTTTCCTTATTTATGAATGATAGTTGTACTAAGAAAAAAAATTTTTTAGCAGTAATGTCGAAAAAACAATAATTCGGCCATAAATGTGTTAATATTGAGGTATTTTTGTAAATATACGAGGGTGAATTATAAAATATTTAGAAAACATTTCACCAACTTATAGACACGAACTCATCACGTGTATTCATATTTTTATGTTAAGATATACGTTTCAGCTTTGGTTGGCTTGCATTTTTTTTGTTTTTAATATTAATGGAACTTTGATGGTATTAAATTTTATTTGACGTTTATGTATTTATTATTTTAGGCCAAAATAATTTTATTGCACTTTTGTAATTGCTGGTATTTCGGACTGTTTTCAAAAAGTAGTTAACGTTGATTCAACGTAAATTATTCGAGGTTTATACTGATAGTTCAAAGTTTCATGTACGGAGTAAGTGAACATCTTGCGATTCACGAGCTCTCATCACTAACACCTTAGCTTAAGATAATCATCAAGATAAGTTTAAATCGTGGTGGTGCTTTAAGGATATTTACCCCTGGTTTTGTTTTATGGTAATTGCAAGGTGAATAATATTTCAGCTACTTCACTTCTCACCACGACCCCGCCTACCTCCACAGATCCGCAAATGATTTAAGTCTATTAGATTTTTCTATACATGAATTTCTCCAAACAGAATCATTTGATTTAGATAATACTGATCAGTGTTGGTTCAATAAACGATTCCGATATCGATAATGTATTTTAAAAAATCCAAGAAGAAGATGCAAAAACGAGTATTTAGGTACAGTAGTACAAAACACGAAAGAAAGAAGATGAGCAGAAAATATTTAAGTTCGAGAGTTGGTCATTTGTACAAGTTGATAATAAAAAACGAACAAAATAGCTGTGAGAAAGAACTAAAGAAATATTTGAAGGAAAATATGGAAGTGTAAGTTTCGCAACAGTTCGAAATCGTGTCAATGCTATACTAAAACGAATGAACAGTAATTACGGAGTAATGTATCTGAACAAAAAGTTTCCGTAGATGAACATTTACTCGAAAATGAGAAAAAAGATTGTTTAAAAAATTTAGTCAGTGCGCAAAAAGGTTGAAACCGTGAACACATTTAGCAATCAAATAGTTATTAAGCATTTTGTGTACTACTAACAACAAAAGGTGGGAGTATGCAGGGAGTCATGGTATGGAAAGAATAATAGAGAGATCGTTCTGTCATCTAGGTAACGTAAATAGCCCACTCTAGGTTATCTTACTTTTTACAGATCAAATAATAACGGATAAGGTAATTATAAATTTCATTTCGACTAAATGAGAAAATACACTACGTTTCAAATGAAATGCACTACTTAGAAATAATAATGATATGATTTTGAAATTTTGGCAAAATAATGTTTCAGTATCATATAGAAAACGATAGAAGTTTCAATGAAAAAGAGCAAGTCATTATGTACTTTGCACCACTGTTAACATCAATTATCAACAATTTTTATTTATACATTTTTAAGAAATCTAGTCGCTTAGTGTCAATTATTTGTTGTTTAACTGACACATCTCTTCTGAAAAAATGCTCCCAGTAAGACAACGAGGAAACTTTGCCCAAGTTTCAGATTTTGACAGGGGTAGAATTATCGGCATCAAAGAAGCAGGTTTGCCATTTCTTGGTCTGAAGAAAGCATTCAACGACCTCGTCCCAGTGGAAGACCACCATGCAGCACGAATGATCGTAAAGAGCGACTTTTTAGGCGGATGGTCACAAGAGATCGGTTTCAGTCAACAATGTCTGTTGCCGTGAACTGGACAGGAGCTATTGGTCGTCACCTATCAATGTCAACAATCTACAGGAGAATTAAGTCTTTTGGCTTACATTCGTAGCGTCCGTACCGGCGACCCCGGTTAACTCAAGAGCATAAGACTGCTAGATTGGCATATTGTCAAAAGCGACGGGACTGGGGCCTTCAATGG
Source organism: Vesta saturnalis (assembly GCA_036346205.1). Lineage (NCBI taxonomy): Eukaryota > Metazoa > Arthropoda > Insecta > Coleoptera > Lampyridae > Vesta > Vesta saturnalis. The sequence goes on from JARFJB010001942.1 coordinate 408,630, forward strand.
AATAACATCGTCTTCAGCGATGAATCGCGTTTTTGTTTGGGGCGAAACGATGGTCGTCAGAAGGTGCGGCGGTTTCGAGGAGAACGTCGCAATTTAGATATTGTTGAAAGACGACCCACGGGCTTAACACCTGGAGTCATGGTTTGGGGCGCCATACGTGTTGGTGAAAAATCTCCTCTTGTGTTAATTCTAGACACATTAAGTGCTCAGCGTTACATTGATAATGTTTTGGAGCCAGTGGTAGTACTGTTAATGCAGGCGTTGCCAAATGGTATTTTGCAACAAGATAATGCTAGACCACATACCACACATGTTACAAGAAGGTTTCTGGATCAAGTGCAGCTACCAGTATTGCCGTGGCCTGTGCTCTCGCCAGATCTTTCGCCTATTGAACATGTATGGGACATGATGGGTCGAAGACTAAGACAACTACCAAGGCCCCCAAACAACTTGGATGAATTAGGACACCATCTCCAAGTAGCCTGGGATGAAATGCCTCAGGAGGATATAGACCATCTCATAGAAAGCATGCCTCGGAGAGCGAACGCCTGCATTGCTGTGCGTGGCGATGCTACACACTATTAACATTTTCTTGTTAACTGTTAATATTTTGCCTTCAAGATTTCATCATCTTATACATGTTAATAAAGCATTATTTTACCATATTTTCAAGATCATAGCATTATTATTTCTAAGTGGTGCATTTCATTTGAAACGTAGTGTAGTATCAGAAACTTCTTTTGAGAACCATTCTCTTGGGATAAAAAAAAACTTTTTATTCCCTTGTTTCTTAATATACTATTATAAAGTATGGTAAACATTATTACATAAAAAGACATAAATTTGATAACTAAGAAGTTGGCATTTAAATATTTTAAACAACATGTATTATACCTTCACAATTTATTCCAGCATAAGTATTTAGGTATAAAACAGTATGAATGAAAAAATATATCTTAATTCCTTAATTATTTAGGTAACGCAAGTAATATTATAGAGTAAGTTCGGGCAATAGGCCATACCATTTTTATGTTCGAACATATTTTGAAATAGAAAAGATGATGTGGGATACTTATGTAGTGCAATATAAGGTACAGTAGAATGTGAATAAGAAAAAAATAAAATAAATGGAAACTATTCTTGAGAAGTAAATACATTTTAGTTGACAATCAGGAATTGATTTTAGTCTCCTTATTTGCAAAAGTGGCATTCAAATACCTCCCCATCACCAGATGAGCAGGTCCCATGAGCCCCTCCATCACAAACAACACATTGAACCCACACTTCTTAACTTCTACTCATGCTGAAATGCACCTAATACTGATTTAGCCATCGATTGCATCTTCTGGGTGTTATGCGGTGGTAAGTAAATCATTGTTCAAGCAGTTTAGGGAAATCCCTCTTTATTAATCAAACGGAAGAGAGTCGAATAAGCAACATTATAACGCTTTGCAGCAGCAAAATAGCCTAAACTTTTACTTCTACGTAGTTCAATAACTTCTCGGATATTATCGGGATCCCATGGTTTCCTCTTGTTCTGAGATATGATATCTAAAAATCTCTATTTTAAACCGACTTTAGATTAGTAGAAATAATGCACATTCCCGTTTAACTGCACATACAAGTGGAGAGCAAAATGAGCTACCGTACAATATGCAATATTACCCGAAACACTTCTAAAAATAAACCTCGCCTCAATATGTATTTGTAAAACTGCTCCACTAATCTCGCTACAACTCAACACTAAGACAAACTAATCTGATGAAATAAACGAAAACTACAAACAAATAAGTAAAACTTTAAACTACAACGGTGAGAAACTGTGCGAACGCTAAGGTGTAATGTATTCATCAACTGGAGAACGACGAACGGCTGAGCTAATTGTTATTATCGGTCTTGGAGAAAGTTTATCGAGTCAGTATAACTGTTGAAACACAGATGAAAGCACTGATTCTTGAGATACAGGACCATTCTATGTTGCCCAAATTACCCGAAATTACTCTACAACATTCAATTTTTTATCGTGATATATTGAAATGTGGAGTCAAATTAAAGAAATTTAGGTACGTGGACATTAAACCTGTATTTTAAAAATGCATTATTTATTATAAAACAAAGTGTGTAACAATAATCAAAAAACATGTCATAAAAATTGCAGTATTAAGCATAATTTTTTTCTTTTTTAGCATAATTACATCTGTGGTTAAAGTAATGTAAATGAGTTTAAAATAGAGATGTCAAGTTAAAAATGATATTTAAAGTGACATAAATAAAATTTTAAATCTGTGGTTTCTGAAATTATATACATACATATATAAAATATGTATCGATTCGTATTTCAATCCAATTCGAACATTTTCCACCTTATGTGAAATAATCTTGTAGATGTTATAACGATCACACCCTTGCTGATCTACGTAATTTAGTTTGAGAATCATCCATATATTCATAGACGGGGATCAAAATAGGGGATGCACTCATGTGAAATCGGGGCGAGACGAGGCTAGATCCCAATTATCATCTCGTGAATCATTCTTGCAACACCACTCCCAATTAGTATGTTTGCTTTAAACCTTACGCACGTATTTGAATGGTAATAAAAGTGTTTCCTTTGTAATTAGCAAATTATTGAACGAAACGTTTTTAATTGGCGAAAACATTGGATTTTTTAAATGAACAACGCGAGAGTGATCTAAATTCGTACAGCCTTAAGATATTTTATAAAATTGAATAAAGATTAATCCATTGAAACTGTGTACTAAGAGCTGATTAAGAGTGTCTACATTTGTTTAAGATAATTAATGTTTGCAATTCTGGTATGTACTTATCTTGTTAAAGCACACACAGTTACGATATCCTAATTACCTTAAAATAACTAATTGCTTAATTTACTGTCTTGTATTCTTATTTAAACCATTAATGAAGTTTGTATTACTTTAATTTGAAGAATATTAAAAATATCTAATTTGTGTTTCAACAAACCGTTTGAGTAAGCTTGCGAACATAGATATGCAAACACCTTTAATTTGTTAGACGACGACAAGTAACATGTAAATTATAAAAGCAAAATGTGTCAAGTAGTTAACGAAATTATTACGTCTCAGGAATTTAGAATTAAAGTAAATGTGCCTTATTTACACCTTTACAATATTAAAATTACTCTGTAACGATTATTATTAATATGGTACTAGTACATCGTAAAGTGTTGTAAAATCTTGAAATAATGTATAGTCTTACATACAAATGTGCAGGATTGCAATGTCGCTTGTAAAGAAGTGCGTTGCCCTCATCACTTTTGTCATTTTGCAACTCCCACATAGAATTTTAATTGATAAATAATTAGTTATAGTTGCCACTGTTTTGAAATGCCCTTAAACGCCTGTTGAGTACTTAGGCGATGACAGTCAAGTCATGTGGATACAGGTTTGAATGATTAATCCGAAACTACAAGTTTTGCGATTTTTGTTTGTAAATAAAAATAGCATCATTTTAGATTAAAAGATTAATATCGAATTTATTAAATTTACTTATATTATCAATTGTCATGTCAAGATTTAAATTAGCCATCTTTGTGACATCACGCAGACTTGCCTCACTCCCTACTATGTTTTAAAGTACTTACTCAAACTGTCTTTTACTCTAACACATGTCATCCCGCTCTTACACCATTTACTAGACATTTCCTTACCCTACACTGACTTAAAATGTCCAAAGCTTCACCTTATTCACTCAAGTAGTACATCTTCTTCTGCACACTTACAACCACTTTTACTTCCCCAACTTTTACACAAAGGAACAATAAAGACATTTTTCCACGCTTAATATATATTAAATATTAAATAATTCATACCATCTTTTCTTAGGATTCTTCAAATTTTGTAAAGTTTTCATTACCTTATTCAACTCACCATTATCCTCAGTTTCATTTCACATCTCCTCCATATTCTGTTTGTTTAACCCTTCAGTCAGCTTACTCTCACTTTCGTATAATATTTCAAAATATTATTGTCTGCACTCCTCAATCCGTACTCATCCGATACTACCTCGTTCATATGAATCAGTAATCTTTTTGCGTCCCGATTTGCACCACGTTTTGCATTTTTGTACCTGTTTTATTTTCCTTCCAATTAGCTCAACCTTACTGTCTCATTCGCTTTATTCTTTCCCAATATGTACACTTCATATTAGCCTCGCATTTTCGCAACAATCATTGCCATATAAGCGTATTTTTTCTAACATACTGCCTTTTTTACAGATTCACTCTTTTTCTTACCCAACGTCGCCCTTCCACGTGTTTATGCAGCAGATTTGACAACAATGTCTTTCAAGCACACCTAAGCAGATTCAATCCCATACATACGGAACATAATTATATACTAAGCTAGAATCTCTATCCACCAAACACTACTTTGCAAATTGATACAATAAATACCAGCAAAATGAATTACAGCAGATTAGAAATTACCTTTTACTGCTAGACAATGGCATACCCTGTCACAAAACCTTTTTCTAACATTTGCAAGTTGATGGCTATTCTGCCACGTGAAGTTGACTAACTAACGGTTGTTTAATTTAAAGTGATTGTTCAGAACAAATTTCTAATTTTAAATGTCACAATGTCGTAAGGTTAAAGATTGGCGACTCTAGATGACCTTATAATTACGTAACATGGACAAATAACCTTCTACGAAACACTAACAATTAAAACTTTATGCACATAATGGATGTTATATATAGAGCCGCCTAACCCGAAAAGAGATTTGGCTACATATGTAACCGTAGGCGAAGTTTTTTGCCAGTACTAACTTCTGGGTTGTGTCCTCATATTCCACAATCTTGCCAGTTTGGTTCCTTATTTAGTATGAGCATTGTTTCGATAATGAAATGGATGTTCTTGAAAACCTCCAATTTCGACAAAATATCGCCACGAAACCCTTATGAGAGCGAAACTTGTGCTTTAGGATTTTTGATATAGTTAAAGTTACCTAACATATTTACCGTTCAACTGTTTGCGTGCGTGTGTGTGTGTGTGTGTGTGTGTGTGTGTGTGTGTGTGTGTGTAGTGTTATGTGTAGTGTGTGGTGCGTATAGTTGCAGTGTATGTGTGCGTTGTCTTGTTGTGTCTTCTCGTGTGCGTGTGTGTGCGTGTGTGTTCGTTGCGTTGCTGTGGTTTTGTGTGTTTCTTCGTGTGTTGTGGTGTGTGTGTGTTCTTTTGTGTCGTTGCCTGTGGTGTTATTGTGTATGGTGTTTGTATGTAAGTGTGTATTGTATGTATAAATGTGTGTTTGTGTATGTTGTGTGTGTGTGTGTGTGTGTGTGTTTGTGTGTGTGTGTGTGGTGTTTGTGTGTGTGTGTGTGTGTGTGTTTGTATTTGTGAGTGTGTCGACGTGTGTGCGTGTCTATTTGTGTCTTCGTACGTGTGCGAGTGATTGCGCGTGTGTTGTTCGTATGCGTAGTGCATATGTGTTTGTGTGTGTACATGCGGGCATCCGTGGACGCGCGCGTTTGTGTATGTGTGGATAGGCGGTTGTTCTTATACACTGTGTCCAAGATAAGGATGCCCACTATGGGGATCTCGGAAACGGTAAGAGATGGAAGGGCGGTTAAATGGAGCAAAAATTACGCATTTGAGAGTATCTATTTATGGTCTTTGTAGAACTCGAGTATCTCCTTTAGTTTTTGAGATATTTGAAAACAATTGAATTTTCTGATATTCGTTTTTATTTTTTTCTGACCTTATTTGAAGGGCTACCAACAACAGAAGAGCACATTTTCATTGCCACTTTTCTACCTCTACTTAATGCTGTTATTCAATTTTTGATACAACATTTCGTTTGTTCGAAATCATACTTTTTTTTAACTAAAAATTATTTTTGATAATTTTCCTTGATTCTGAATTCAACGATATATCACGCCTTATAGTTTTGATACGTTTCGGATGAGAAAATTAATATTCAATGTAAAAAATCGAAAACGTGCTGTTAAAACTAATACTAGAAGCATTAGAAAACTGTAAAATTATTATGAAATAATGTTTTCTCATTTTCAAATGCCGGTTGCGAATAAAATAATTTTCAAGTATGTATTTAGTGAAAATACTGTTAATTAAACAGCTAAAATACATATTCCGTCGTACTGATGCATTTGATAAAAATAAGTTGGCTTTGAATTTTGTTTACCTACCTGTCATAATTGATTGTTGTCCATATTACGTTTGTTTGGTGGTCTTTGGGTTAATTACATTTTGTGTTTACCTAAAAACAAAATGGTACGAGTACATTTTACAAATAATGGAAAATTTGATATACTGACGTGTTACATTTTGTGTCAACGTAATTGTTCTGAATCCGAAATAATGTATTTAAACAAATATCCAGAAAGGCGTCAACCTCACAAAAGAACTTTAGCACATTAGCAGTTAATCTAAAAGAATGTGGTGCGTTCAAAAAACTTGTAAAATCTCGCAAAAAACCTTGCAATGAAGAAAAAGCCAATACTGTTTTATTAGCTGTAACGGAAAATCCAGAGGTTTCTACTAGGAAAATTGAAGAGGCAACTGACATAGCCCATTCCACTGCTCATTATATTCTAAAGAAGAAGAAAGTACATCTATATAAATTTGGAATTTGCCAAGGACTTCGACCAGGTGACCCAGAAAGACGTAGAATATTTTGCGAATGATATACACGTCAATCTCAAGACAATGAATATTTTCCGAATAAAATAATATGGTCCGATGTAAATATGGTTAATAATTGAATTTTTAACCGTAGAAATGTTCATTATTGGGCAAGAGTAAATCCGCGTCTGTACAAAACGGCCAAACGCCAACAACGTTTCAAATTTAATATGTGGGCTGCTATATTCGGTACTCGAATTATATGTCCTGTCATTTACCACGAGTCTTTAAATTCTGAACGTTACCAAATTTTACTCCAAAAGGAATTAGATAGCTTTGAATGATTTGCCTTTCCAAGAAGTTGAAGGTTGTTGGTTTATGCAGACCACCAGCACATAATTCCAGAGTTGTCAGAGAATACCTGTCAGTTAGATTTCCAGAAAGATGTATTGGCACTCATGCAAATGCACTGTGGCCAGCCGTTCTCCAGATATAACACCTTTGGATTTTTTCTTTGGGATACATTCAAAAATTACATTTATGGAAACGATATTGAAAACGAAGAAATTTTACAAAGTTCTCGAATTGCTAGTGTTACTTAACAAATGCTGAAGAATGTTTTAGATGCTACAGTTAGAAGATGCTATTTATGTTTAGAGAATAATGGGAATCTTTTTGAACATCTTTTGTGAGTTTATTAACCTTTAAAGTAAATGTGTTTTTTATTTGTTTACCATTTAAATTTATAATCATAATTTTATAATAATTTTACGGTTTTCTAATGTTTCTAGTATTAGTTTTAACTAGACGTTTTCGATGTTTTACATTGAATATGAATTTTCTCATCCAAAACTTATCAAAAATATAAAGTGTAATATATCGTTGAATTCAGAATCAAGGAAAGAATTTAAATATGACAAAAATAATTGTTTCGTGTATTTAAAAAAATAAAGTTGATAATGGTTGCTAACAAACGAAACGTTGTACCAAAAATTGAATAACAGCATTAAGTAGAGCTAGAAAAGTGATAATGAAAATGTGCTCTTCTTTTCTTGGTAGCTCTTCAAATAAGGCCAGAAAAGAATAAAAATGAAAATCAGAAAATTCAATTTTTTTCAAATATCTCAAAAACTAAAAGAGATATTCGAGTTCTACAAAGACCATAAATAGATACTCTCAAATGCGTAACTTTTGTTCCATTTAACCGACCTTCCATCTCTTACCGTTTTCGAGATCTCCATAGTGAGCATCCTTATCTTGGACACGGTGTATATACAGTTATCATTCAGTAAGTCAAAAAACCCTGACGAGGCATGAAGAAGGCTGAATATTCAGAAGATGCACTCGGATACAAAATTTCAAGAAATACATCTACAAAGTTTTCGAGTATTGTTGGTTGCAATACTTCCGGATATTCAGTTTTTAGGTTTTAACTGATGAAATATTTCCGTAAGTACAGTATCAAAACATTGCTTTATTAATTACTGTAGAGTACAGGTACTTTTATAAAAAATGTGAGCAGTTAATGTTTTACAAATAATAATAATAATAGAATTACAATGATTAAAATAATGTTTTCCAGGACTATATTCCAATTACAAGAAGGTATCCGTAAGTTGAATCAGTAACTCCAGTGCATATGCGTACATAGTCAAATAACGAGTGATCAATCTCAAGTGTATACCACGTGATCAAAATATTTAAGTTGGTACCACTGATATTGGTAAAATTTTTTCAGCTACTCTAGAACATGGTTCATAAAACTACGATCAGTTTCAAACCATGAAGGTCATTAACTGATACAATAAAAATATTATCTTAATTTAAATCATGACTATTTTGTATTTGATTAGACTGCATCTATAAAATACAACAAAATAAATAAAATATTAGTGAATGAAGACACTTGTATTTATTTTGACGTCACAAGCCAGTGGGGACCGGTTTCCACTTATTTTTACACAGTTAGATTTTCAACCCAATACAAGTGAGACGTTTTTCACCCTATTTTACATCCACGTTAGACCGATTTTCCATTTTATTTTTAACGCTACGGTAGGACGAATTTTCACCCATTTTGCAATACGTAGAATTTCAACCAATTTTTGCAAATTCACGTGTAACCGATTTTAATATTTTTCAAAATTATTTTTAAATAAACGGTTTACGATAACAGGATTTTCACCTTATTTTACACATACGGCTTGTAGTGTTAACCCTAATTATTTTTACTCGTTACGTAAAACATTAATTTTATTTTGCAATCAAACGTTGTGAGACCGTTTTTAACCCTAATTATTTTACTCACTTACATAACCTTTTTATTTTAAATATTTTTAAACTTTATCTTATAAGGACCTTTTACAGTAGGATTAAACTAACTGTCTGGTTTGCTTTATTTTTGCTGGAGCTATAACTTATTAAGATAACTAATTTGGTCTTTGGATATTAGCACCGTGAGCTTTAATTAAATACATTTAGTAGGGTTGGAAGCTGCGTTTAAGTAATACCTTAAATTTAATGGTATTAAGGTCCTTCAAGTTTAACAGAGACAATACGCATAAAATTTAATAAATATTTTATTTAGTTCTATTCTTTAAAATTAAATGTATTGGAAAAGTTTCTAACGAGGAGATGGTAAGAGAAGGATTGATCTTTAATTAATTTGACCGAAATTTTTAATTTAGAAACTTATTATACGTAATTAAAATCCTCAGTGACTATAAAAATTATTGCCATTCTTTGAAACACCATTTTTATTAAGTTAATTACATAAAGTTTGTCTTTTTAAACGCATATAAAATAGTTACCTGCTTTGAAATAATACCAAGTCCGTTAAAAGTTTCCTTAATATTTTAAAGAAACTTAAGTTGTGTTTTTAACTGAATAAAAATCTTAAATAATAAAGGGTTATACATACCAGCTTAACGTTTTTAAACACTGAGTTGGTCCTTTTTTTTGTCAATAAACTTTCAGGTTAAAACTAGTATTAATCAAAATTAGAATAAACACAAACAATTTATGCTTTACGCCACTGAGCGTATTAACCCTCAAAATAAATCGTTTGAAATATATTGACACAAATTGTTTTATAAAACCATATTAAAGTTGGAATGTTAAAATCATAACATTTTGTAGTAAATAACGTTACGTTTATAATACCGGTAATTATAACTTTGTTTAATTAATAACTAAAACCATTAAAAAATAATTTCTAATTTAAAGTTGGATAGCCGTTTATTCAAGAATTTTCAATATATAAAATGTAATAACTGTATTATTTTTGTAACCTTCATTACATAATTCAACTTATACACGAATTAATAACGACCACTAGTTTAAACACAAAGCATGTTAGCGTTTTTATTACACGTAACCATAAACTATTAATGCTCATTTAAAGGGTGAAACACGAAAAATTTACTTTGTACGTGAAGATCGTTTAAGCAAACCATTTTCTTATTACGAAGATATTCAAAATACATTACAAATGAAGTTTATAAATCTAACAACAGAAAAGTTTAAACACAAAGAATTTATCTTAACAGACCATGCTATTCATAAACTTTTCATGTATTAAATGTTTTCTATTAATTACTTTGTAATATATGTTTATCAACACGAAATTTATTTCAAACAGGCTCATTCTACCTTGGTGTTAACAAAAAAGGTTTGAATCAAACAACTGTTACCACTTGTCAATATGATCAAGTGGTCGGTTTCTACCTGTTTACGAAGCGCACACGGTATGCTGTTTCTAGTTGATTAGCCATAAAGTCGAAAACTTCTTAGTCTTCGATTTAAGATCTCAACATTTTCCGCATACACTTTGTGATTTTTATCAGATGGGTTAATAGCATTCAACAAACGTTTTAAAATTCTAATTTGAAAATAAGAGTTGACGTAATCTAATTTATTGAATTTCAGAAGAACAAATTCAATTTTGGAGAACAAATCTCAAATCGTTTCATTGAACGATTATATTGAAAAAGCAAAATAACCCTAATAGTTTATAAATATTAATGGAATGAGGTTAGTAAAATTAAATTTTCAAAACGCTGCTCTGGGAACTGACACATTAAACCTTTAAGTCTGCTCGCCAAGTTGTACCGTATTCACTTTCATTTTTCGCACTCTGTTTCGAAGTGTAGTACGTTTTTCTAATACATAAACAGAATCTTCAATACTGTGTACGTGTCAGCAAAACCTTAGCTAGTAGTTTCAACCTCTATATTACTTACACAACCTGATCTTATCATAAATAAATACATCTGTCAAAAAGCTAATTAACATAACTCCACGGCAGGTATAGCAAGCAACCAATTATAGCTTAGTCAACACAATGGGCCTACAACAACTACAATACAGCACTGCTTTAGCACGAGGATCAAACGAAAAACACGCACACACTCCCACGGCGCACGCACAAGCCAACTCACTAGCCACGTACACAGCAGTGCGAACGCTCACGTACCAGCACGCAAGCACGTCACACGTATTCACACCACTACGCTCGCAACGCACGCCGTAAAATGGCGCGACACACACACACAACACACACACACCACACACACAACACACACACACACACAACACAACACACACACAAAGACACAGCTAAAGCGAAAACTTGTAAACTTGCAACAAATCAAACGGTGGAGACCGTGAAAAAAAGGTTTATTCAAAACCGAAGGAAACTTAATTTTAAAAAATATATTATTTTATTATTTAAAAACAATACATCATTATTATTTAATAACAGTTATCGGCCCTTTTTTGAACCTGATCGCCCACCCATAGATTTTGAGATTTGCCCTTTCCCCACCACGCCTTCCTTTTCAAACACGGGGAGAAACCAGCCAACCCGACCTTATCTTACTTGAAGGTTAGTTGTTAGTTTAAACAAGTCGTAAAATTTCCTAAGGTGAGTTGGCTTAAAAAAATCATAGTAAGCTATGGAAAGTTAATTTAAAAAAAAACCACGGAAACGAGAAGCAGCTGCCTTTTTTTTGTGGAACTGTTCTGTTGGGTAGAATAACTTCTGTTAATATTGACCTAATTACATCAAAAGTACAGTTTTTCAAACGTCTTTTATGGTATATTTTTAAACCCAGAAAACCCGAATTTACCCTTTTGGGCCCAAGGGTTTTAGGTTTCGGGTTTTAAAAAAACACCTAAAAGGGTTTAAATTTAAACATGGGGCCTTAAAGGGTATTTAGAATGGGTTAAACAAATATACATCCCAAATTTTTAATTAGAAAACAATTCGAACGGGCTTCCCAAAAAAGGTATTTTTTTGGTTTTGTTTATTTTTCGGTTTTATTTCCCGTTTAGAACTAGCGACTTAAAATTTTAGAAATAAACTTTTGTTTTTAAAAACTTTTGACTCAATCCAAGATATTTTAAAGAGAAAGGGCGGAGAAGGGGAAAGGGAAATTCAATTATGATGAAATAGGCACCACGAAGAAAAGAAAAAAACCGATCAGGGTTTTTAAATGTTTGGGTTTTATTAATAATTTAAATTTTTAAACGTTAATTTCCTTCGGTTTTGTTTAAATGGGTTTCTCCCCGGGTTCTGTTTGCGTTTTGTTTTTCCTTTTCGTGTGTGTTGGGTGTGGTGGTGTGTGTGTTGGTGTGGTGGGGTCGTGCGGGGGGTGTCTGGGGCCGACTTGGGTGGGCCGTGTGAGGTTCCGGCGGTTATAAGTGGGTTGTGGTGGTTTAACTTGTTATTCTCTTTTTGTTTGATTTCTAAAACACAGATTGTTTAGGTATTGTTTGTAAGAAAATTGGGGTTTTCAACCCTGGCCGTGGATTAGTTTAATTATTTTTGAAATTTTTATTTATATGTATTTGATGTAAATAATATAGAGGTAAACTACAGTAATGGTTTTCTGTACAGTAAAATTGAAGATTCTTTTATTATTAGAAAAAAACGCCGAAACAAGTGAAAAAATTGAAGAAAGGAATAAAATTGGCGAAACTTAAAGGTTTAATTTAAGATTAACACTTAAAATTTAATTTAGGAAACCTCTTATTAATTGTTTAAACATTTTTAATTGTTTTTTCAAAAATTTAAGTAAAAAATGAATGGATTTAAAATTCGTGTTGAATTTATGAAATTTAAATAAAATTAGAACGCATTTATTTTAAATTAAAATTTTTAAAATTTATTTTTATTTAATCTTTAAAAAAAAAAAGGGGAAATTTGTTGGTTTGTAAATTTAAAAACCCCCCTAATTTTTTTATTTGTAAAAAATTTTTTAAAACAAAAACAAAATTTTTTTGGGGTTTTTAAAAGATGAAAAAAAAACCCCAAAAAACCTCATTTTAAAGTTAAAGGTTTGTTTTTAAATTTTGTTTTAAATATGGAAAAAGGGTTTTTATTTAAAGGTTTTTTTTAAATTTTAAAAATTTTTCTTTTAATTTTAGGTTTAAAATTTTTTTAAAAAAAAAGCAGTTTAAAAGTTTTAAGAAAAAATTTTTCCAAAAAAAAAAAAAAGGGTTTTAAATTTGGTTTAAAAATTTTCCCTTTTTTTAATTGAAAATTTAAATTTTAAACCCCCTTTAAAAAAAAACCCAAAAAGTTTAAAACTTTTTAAAAAATTTTTTGGTAGAAGTGAAAAGAGAAATTTAAAATTTAAAAAAAAAAAAAAAAAAAGTAAAACAGAAAGAAAGGAAAACAAAAATTTTAAATTTTGTTGGTTTTAAAAAAAAAAAGAACAAAATATGGAAAAAAAATTTTAAAAATTTTATAAAAAAAATTTTTTAAACCTTTAATTGGAAAAATTTTTCCCAAAATTTTTTGGATTTTTTAATTTAAAAATTTTGAAAATTAAATTTTTGCCCTTTTCTTTTAAAAGTAGTATGTTTCCCGTTGGGAAATTTTTAATAAAATTTTTATTTATTTAATTATTTATTATTTTTAAAAAAAATTTTAAATTTTAAAAAAAGGAAAAAGAAAATAAAAGTTTAATTTTTATTTTAATTTTAAAAAAATTTTGGGAAATAAAAACTGATTTTAAAAATTAGTTGAATTTAAATTTTTCTTTTTTTTAAAAAAAATTTCCCTTTTTTTTTTTATAAATTTTGAAAAATATAAGGGAAAATTAAAATTTTTTAGGGTAAAATCCCAAAGAAATCCTTTTTTTTTAAAATTTAAAATTTTCCCAAAGGGGCTTTAAAGTAAAAAGGGATTTTGGTTAAAAATTTTTATAAAATTTTTTTAAAAAGGGATTTTAAACTATTTTAACTTCAAAAAATCTTTTTAATTCCGGGTTTACAGGTTAATAAAAACAAAAAACTTAAAAAGGGAAATTTTAAAAAAATGGTTTTCACCCAAACCCCTTTTAAAAATTTTCCAAAGGGGGTTTTAAAAAAGTGTTTTTTTAAAGGAATTAAACCCGGGGTTTTTTGGGCCCAAAATTTTTGTTTAAAACTCCCCAAAAATTTAGACAAAATTTTAAGATTATTTAAATGTTTTCCAAAGGGAATTTGATTGAAATTTATTTTGCAAAAAAGATTGTAGAAATTAAATTTAAAAATCCGGAAAAAGAAGATTTTTTTCAAATTTTTTTAAAAAAAAGGAAAGGGGAAGCAAAAATTTGCCCAAATTTAAAATTTTAAAAATTTTTTTTAAAAACCCCAAATTTGAAAGAATTTGAAAATTTTTGGGGGAAATTAATTTAAAATTTTCTGTTAATAAAAAATTTGAAATTTTTCAAAAATTAAAGCATTTTCCCCCAAAAAAAGGCTTTTATTTAAAAAGGGTTTTTAAAAATGTTGCGAAAATTTTTAAACCTTCCTTGGGAAATAAAAATTTTTTTTTGTTTTTAAAAAAAATAAAATTCAGAAATTTAAAAAAAGGGGCTTTAAATAAATTTTAAAACGGTTTTTTTTAAATTCCAAAAAATTTTAGGGAAATAAATTTAATTGGAAAAAAAAACCTTTTTAAAAAAGTTTTTGGGGAAAATTTTTAAAATTTTTGTTTTTTAAAAAAAGGTTGGGTTAATTAAAAGTTTTCAAAGGGAAAAGAATTTTGAAAGAAAATTTAAAAATAATTACAAAAATTTAAAATTTTTTTAAAAATTTTAGTCCTTTTGGTGGTCAATTTTTTTAAAGAACCCCCCCAAAAAAAACCCCCAAAAACAAAATTTTCCCATTTCAATTGAAAAGAAATTTCCATAAAGACCCGGGGGTTTTTTGGTTAAAAACATTTTCCAAAAAATTTCCCTTTAAAAACAAACAAAGTAAAAACTTTTTCCACAAAAAAATTTTTTTCGTATTTCTTTCTTGGAAACGGGACCCAAAATTTTTCCCTTTTCAAAATTTTAAAATTTTTTTAATTTGTAAATTTGTAACGGCAAAAAATTTTTAAAAAGATTTAAAATTCAAAAATTGCTAATTTAAAAACGGGAAATGTTAATAAAAACTTTTAAAAGAATTTTTGTTTGGGCAAAAGGGTTTAAAATTTTTCCCGAAAATTTTTTGTTTTTTGGGGGGAAAAAGGACAAAAGGAAACATGATTGGTGGGAAATATTTTGGGAAAATTTTTTTTTTTATTTTGAAATTTGGAAATTAAAATTTTTGTTCCATTAAACTTTTAAAATATTAAAAAAGGTTTTCCCAATAATCAAAAAACATTTAAAAATTTTCCCAGATACCAAATTTTTTTCCTTTGCTTTCCCTCTGTTTAAATATGAAAAGGGTTTAAAATAAAAAAAAGGGAAAAAAAATTAAAATTTTACGGGTTTCAAATTAAACCCATAAAAATTGGGAAACGCCCATTTTCTTCAAATTTAAATTTTTTTTAACGTTTAATTTTTTAAAATTTTTAAATTTAAATTTAAAAAAATTTTAATAGAAAACAAAATTTAATAAATGTAAATTTTTGGGAAATGTCCAAATTTAAACCCAAAAACCTTAAAAAAAATTTTTAAAATTCCCTTTTTTTTAAAATTTAATTAAAATTAAACAAATTTAAAAGGGGAAAAAATTTTTTTAAATTTTAAAACCAATGAAAAACCTTAAAAATTTATTTAAAATTAAAAATTTTAAAAACTTAAAAAATTTTTAAATTTTTAATTTTTAGGTACTAAATTTTAAAGAAACATTTAAAAAAATTTTTTAAAATTTTAAATAAAAGGTTTGTATTTTTTTTAAAAAAAATTTGTTTAAAAAATTTAAAATAAAAAAATTTTAAAAGGCAATACTGACAACTGACAGTAACCAATATAACCTAAAAAATACAATTGCTAAATTATTCATTACTCGAACTTTGTAGGTACCTTGCCAACCTGTTGCCTTTATAATAATTCATAGATATAATTTTTAATTTATAAATAACTAATACGGACATAATAACGGATGCGTACGCGTACACGGTAACATGATTAGATTTGTGTTATATCAAATGTCGATTATGTTGAATATTCTATCAGTTTTTCACTACAACGAATACCAACTGTAATTTAGACTATTTTTGCCGGCATACGCGGAAAACGCATGGTTTCCGGACGGATTAGCGGTTTAAATATGCCCCATTACCGAACGAAGGTACAAAAACAATATTTTTCAGTTAAAGCCCCCAAAAATCGAACAAAAACACATTAATACGTCTTATACGATTAATACTACCAGAGCAGTTATTCTTCGAAAATAGCAAGCTTTGGATATTGGTTATACACCGTACTACCTTAGCAAAAGCGCAAACAGAAATATTAGACTTTTTTTGCACAAGATGCAGAATTCCGAAATAATTTCTTAAAAGTAAAGGTATAAATGTTTAAATAAATATCAGAAGCCTTATAATTTATTCAGATTGTTGTACTAAACAAAACAAAGTTGTTCAATTTGTAGTGTAGAACAATATTGTTTCACTTGTCTACAAATATTGTGTCAATAGCTGTCATACAATTTTGGCCAATGAGTCCATAAAGTAACTCCTTTAGCGTCTACTAAAATTGATTTTATGTCGTAAGTATTATTTTGACACATACAGCATAACAAAACATAAGAATACATTAAAAGCATGCACGCACCAGCACCACCAGCACTGCACCCATGCACCACCTTAACTCGCATGCGCACGCGCACGCACACGCACATACCTACATCACTCACACTTGCACTCACACTCACATATTAACAATCACACCCATACTCACACTCACACTCACACACATCACACACACTCACACCAACACTCACACTGCACTCACACATCACACTCACACTCACACACTCCCTGGCGCTCCGCCTCACCACATGCAACACACACACACACCACAACACACACACACACACACCCACACACACGCACACACACAACACCACTCACGCACGAGCACGCACACACAACACCACACACACACACACACACACACACACACACAACACACACACACACACACACACACACAACACACACACAACACACACACACACACACACAACAACACAACACACAACACACACACACACACAACACACAACACACACACACAACACACAGACACACACACAACACACAACACACAACACACACAACACACACACACACACACACAACACACAACACAACACGAAACACAAACACACAACACACACACACAAACACACACACAACACACAAACACATAACAACAAACAAACACACAAACACCACAACACGAACACAAAACACACACACAACACAAACACACAAACACAAACACAACACACAACACACAACACAACACACACACAACACAACACACACAACACACACAACCACACACACAACACAACAACACACACACACAAACACAACACACACACACACAAACACACAAACACACACAACAACAACACACAAACACACAACACACACACAAACACACACAACACAGACACAACACACAACACACACAAACACACAACACACAAACACAAAACAACAACACACAACACACACAAACACACAACACAACAACACAAACACACACAACAACACACAACACACAGACACACACACAAACACAACACACACAACACACACAAACACAACACAAACACACAACACACAACAACAACACACAACACACACACAACACACACAACAACAACACACACAAACACACACAACACACAAACACACAACACAACACACAACACACAACACACAACACAACACAAACACACAACACACAACACACAACACACAAACACACAAACACACACACAACACACACAAACACAAAACACAGAAACACAACACAAACACACAAATAACACACAAACACACAACACACAAAACACAACACACAACACACAACACACAAACACACAAACACAACACAACAAACAACACACAACACACAACACACACAACACAAACACAAACAACACACACACAAACACACACAAACACAACACAACACACAAACACACAAACAACACAACACAACACACAAACACACAAACACAACACAACACACAAACACACAAAACACAAACACAACACACAAACACACAAACACAACACACAAACACACAAACACACAAACACACAACACACAAACACACAAACACACAAACACACAAACACAACACAAAACACACAAAACACAAAACACAAACACACAAACACAACAAAACACAAACACACAACACACAAACACACACACACAAAACACAAACACACACACACACACACACACACACACACACACACCCACACCCACACCCAAACATCATGGCCGATGTTCACGAAACTTGGCCAAACGTTGTAAAATGAGCTAATAATTCGATTTAGCCATAGTGATAAAAATTCGTTTGCACAACCTTCCCGTTTAAAAAAGAGTTTTCCTCAATATTCAACTGACAAGTTTGATAGCTATTTTTTATAGTTAAATGTAATTAAAACCGGAATTAAAAGTTTGTGCAATTATTCGGTAACAGGACGCCGAAAGAAATACAGCCTGTAGTGTAGCGTTAATTAATTATTAATATTTTAGTAAACCTCTGCAACTCTCAAAATTTTTGATCAATTGCGATTAACTCTGGGGTAGGCGTCATAAATGGTGTACAGAGTCCCTTTAATTTTTAACCGGGAATCTAAATCCGCACTAAAAATATTTATGTTCCATTTAAAAAAACGAAGTACAGTCCTGTAGGGACCCTAAAGAGGCGCCCCTAAAAGTTGTAAATAATTTTATCCGATACAGCTCAGAAAATGAATGGCAGTTACTTATTAACTTTTTTTAAAATTCCTAATAATAAGGGAGTTATCGAAGAAAGCCACAAATTGGGCCACGCGCTATACGGAGTGTACATTTCAAAAGATAAGTGTAGCAAATTTTATTTAATAATATAAAATGGTTTCTGAGGTATGGGTGTGGAAAAAGTACACTCTATACTTGTAATTAACTACACATCACAATCAATTATTAGCTAGATAATATTATATTAATAATTATTTATTAGCTTCAAATTACAAGTAAGTTTATGTCAATCGGGTTAGACATCTTTCCGTTCAAGTTTACTAAGTCTCCAATAGAAGGGAAATACTGTGGGTCCGGTACCAACCAGAAGCAAACATTTTTTATTGCGTATATATAAAACTATCACTCAAATAAATGAAAATGCAAATTTTTACCTGGTTTGTAACGTATGGAAGTTTTGTCACATATTTTTTATATCGTAGATGATTATATAGAACATTTCTTATTTTAGCACAACCAGACTTCGCAAAAACCGAACCGCGTAAAAGAAAATTTGTAGGTAGCGAAGGTAATGCCATTACTCTTTTTTTTTACTTTATAGGTAGTTATTTATTTCATTACAGTTGATTACTATATCAACAAATTGTTTTCTATTAACTACATTAAACTTAATTTTAAAATATTAATCATTTTTCATAATTAATCATATCAAATTAACATCCGTATGAACACGTAACTATACCAATTATAGTGGTTAAAATCTTTAATTTTTATCATGCTACTGCCAAGTAGTTTTAAAGCTTTAAAAGCATATAATCAAAATGCAAAGTTATAAATATAAGCACAGAACCAGAAATCGATTGGCATACACATATAACATCGTAAACGAGGACAAGGAGCTAGTGCATTGACGACCTGGTGCTAGGGAGTGCAGTACATACAGGGTTACCCTAAAACTATGTATTAAAGCTGTTTCCAGTCTCATTCCAATCCATATAATACATCTAGAAATAAAAGGACACGAAACGAAACAGTTCGTGCTGTACACGCTCACCTTACTATTGACCGGTTAGTTTAACATTTTCTCGTACCACGGCGCTTCTCTGAATTAAATCGTTTAAAATATTTTCCGTTACTGTAAAATGAAATTTTTATTCTTGTTATCACTATGTACAGATAGACACTAAAAACAAAGGAAAAATAGGCAAAATTAAAAATGCGAAAGTTTTACTTTTACACTTTACTTGTATTTTATATGAATGGATAAACCTAGTATATTAATTTACAATACGTACGTAATTGAAAAACTCGAAAGAGATAGTTTTAAATACATTTAATTGTTTTTAAATACAAAGTCAATACGGTGCATTGATTTTTGTTAGCAAAACAGAGGAGAGCATATTCACCTGCATTTATTATTTAAGAGAATTGTATGCTCTTGTTTATTTAATGACCTGTTTCCCCTAAACTATACAAATACTTTTATTCAAAAACTCCCCTTACTTTTTATTTCTTAAATCTTTCAATGCATGACGAAATAATTGTTTCGATATTACTTTGCACCTTCCACTTTATAATCGGATTATATAAGTACATCTGTTAAAAAGTGGTTAAAAAGTATTTTTATTATTGCATTGTTACTTGAGTGTGTAATTTAATATGAAACAAAAGGTAGAATTTTTCCGGTTGCTTCAAAAGTCCTTCCGTTATTCTTGCAAAGAATGAAACTTTAACCGTTACAAGTGTTTTCTTTGTGAAATATAAAATTGATACACAAGAAAAGTCTTTCTAAATTGAATTTGCAATCGAAAACGAAATTACATTTTGAAGAATACGTAAATTTACAGTAATAACAATTAAAAATTAATAAAGATATTTTTAATTAAAAACAAACAAGTTGGTTTTTTCTTATAGTAATTACCTATATTAGTAATTACTAAAGCTTGAAACAAGGTTCTATTACTTTTACACGATCATAGAAGATATGACTGGTTATTACGTATGTACAGGTTATTAGAACACCCCTAAGGAGTGAGTACGAGCACACATTTCAATAATGTATGAAGAAGGTTATACCCTTCTAGTTTTGTATTACAGTACTATTACAGATTATAGCTTCAGGCGAAACATTTTGATTGGTCACACTTTTTATTTTCCAACCTACACATATGTAGGTATAGATGGTTATGTAATCGACATTTTTTTCACTATAGCTAAATCGACTTATTAGCTCATTTTACAACTTTTGGCCAAGTTTGACCAAGATTGGTCATCATGTCTGGATGCCTGTGGATATGTGTATGGATGTTTCTTAATATCCACGATAACTCGAGAACCAAAATACCTACGTGCTTAAAATTTTGTACTTAAGCTTGCTTTCATTTGGCTTAGAGCTGATTAGATTTTGGGAGAAATCCAGGGGCGGATAGGGGGGGTTTATTAGGGTAAGTGTTTGGTTTTTATCAAATGTTTCTCAAACCACTGCATATTTCAAAGATATAAAATAACCTAGATATTAACCATGTCGATTAATTATATTTTCTCTGCAATTTTTTGATATGACGCGTAATTTAGCGGCAAAAAATTTCTCAGGTGGAATTAAAGTGTTAGTTTTTTAATGTAAAGCATAATAAAAATTAAATAAATATGATTAAAAATGGTGAAGCTGTATTATCGATATTTTTATAGAAGCGGGCGGCTTTGGAATTTTTTTTACGTTAACATATATTTATGTCTATTAATCTCTGTCTGACATGAAGTTTTACACGTCATTCTGACAGATTATTGCTTTTGTTTTTACACTGTTGTCTGTTTTCGTTATTAACGTATAAAAAAGAAGTTATATAGTTGTCCTAAAAAAATTGAGATTAAAATTATTTAATTGCTTTTAATTTAAGTTGGTGTCTAGATGTCTATTAAGCTCTGTCCGTCATGAAGTTTTAAACGTCTGTTTGATATATATATATATATATATATATATATATATATATATATATATATATATATATATATATATATATATATCATTGTTCTTGCGTTAATAATAATAATAATAACAGAATGCCGTTGCATGGGAAATACATAAAAAACATCAATAATGACTATATTGATCGTAGCGCAACTTATAGTTGACTTCAAGGAGGATATCTATTCCCTGAGACGGAAGGTTTCATAATAAGTATCCAGGATCAGATCATTGCGACATTAAATTACAAAAAAATTGTACTAGGATTCACTAACACTTGCGATAAATGTAGAATGTGTCGCTTGAAACCAGAAAGTATAGACCACCTAATGGGACCATGTAAGATATTAGCAGGAAGAGAGTACATGCAACGGCACAATAATGTAGGCAAAATTATATATACATGGTTGGCGTACAAAATTGGAGCTATACAAAACAAAGAACCATATTATAAATATGTTCCTCCTACAATTTACGAGACTGTAGACGCTGGACTATACTAGGACAGACCAATACTTACAGATCATACAGTACCTGAAAGACATCGCTTACTTGGACAAAACGACCAACATCTGCTACATAATTGACATATCTGTTCCACTACCAACAAACATTAATATCAAATACAATGAAAAAATAGTTAAATATATGACAATGGTAGCAGAGATAAAGCAGGTATGGTAAGTTCACAAAGTAAATATAGTTCCGCTTGTAATTGGTTGTACAAGAGAAATACCACGAAACCTTTTCAGGGAGTTAGAAAAATTGCAAATGTCAAGAAAACTTTATCAAACGATGCAAAAAGCTGTAATCCTTTCCGCCTACAATACCATAAGGAAAGTCTTAAATATCGACAAAAATTTATAAGCATTAATTTTGAAGGATGGATTAAAAAAAAACAAATAATTGTGGAATTAGTTATGAATTGTATCATTTTTTTTCTGTGTTGTATATTCTTTGCATTAATGCCGTTATACAAACTGTAATTACCCTTATAGAGAAATAAACTGAATAATAATAACAATAATAACTACTAATAATAACAATAATAATAATAATAATAATAATAATAATAATAATAATAATAATAATAATAATAATACCCTCCCAAGGGATACACCTTGTCGTGGTGGGGGATCAGTAGCCACTGTTGCCAGCAGTGGTGAAGCTAAGGTATCCCAGGTCGTTTGTCTTCGTTTGCTCTGTGACTGTTCTTTACCTGTCTTTTGTTTCATGTCCGGAGACCACACTATTTTAAAGGCGTAATCCAAAATGTAACACGTACCGTGTTGAGGGATAAGTGGCCACACGTCACGTGGTCGTTAACGGTGTCTCTTGGGTAACAGGCGACCCCTGAGAGTGTGTAGCCTTGCTGCGTTATGGTGCTCTTCCGTAGCTGACCTTTATTTCACCAGTACTCGTAGGGACTGTATGACAACCACAAATTATTTTTCTGGAGCGCCCTTATCCACAAATGAGGGTGGTGATAGTGGAACACCTATTCCCACTAAGATCAGGCAGGAAAAGGAGGACTCATGTCCCTGGTTCCTGTTAATCAAAAGAAGGGAAAGCGACTTTACGAAAGTAAGCCCTTTCCTTATATCTAAAGCTCTATACCGATTAGTAGGAGAGGTTAAAAGTATTAAAAAAGTAAAAGGCTCGTTACTAATTGAAACGGCAACTAAAGCCCAATCAAACCGATTAAGTAGAATAAGTAGAATGGCAGACATGGAGATCGAAATAATACCACACCCGACACTCAACCACCGAAAACGTATTATCTACTGCATGCTAGAAGTAATTAAGGAAGGCCTTTGTCACGAAAATGTCGTAGAGGTTCATAGAATTAAGATCAAGCGAGGGGAACAGTGAGTTGACACACCAACCCACATCTTGACTTTCGAAAAGAGCCAACTACCAAAATCGATAAAAGCAGCCTTATATCCGTTGATAGTAAAACCCTATATACCGACGCCTCGAAGATGTTACAATTGCCAGAAATATGGACATACAGCTACATATTGTAAAAATATCAAGCTGTGCACGTGTGGTCAACCCCCCCACGAGCAAACACCTTGCAAAGACCCAAAATGCTGTCCAAACTGCAAGGGCCAGCACTCTGCGAACTGGAAAGGTTGTCCCACATACAAACAAGAATACAAAATACAAGAGATCATGGCAACCAACAAAAAATCGCACCAAGAGGCAAAGCAGATGCAAAAATCAGCGGTAACGAGTGAATCAACTTTCGCCGCACCGCAAATTAACCACAACCAGGTGCGATACTGGAAAATGAACAAATGGAAGACGAATCTCGCGGAGCTAAACGAAAACCAAGTCTCAGCAGAACTGTCTCAAATGAATCGAGTGTTGCGTCAGTTGATGAGGAAGCTCTGACAGACGCAAAACAAAAAGAAAAGAAAAAAAGGGGAAGACCCCTAAAAGCGAAAAGCTAGTAAAACTATGATATTCCATAGCAGTGATTTTTAAAATCTGTGATACATATTAATTGTCGATTTGTCCATATATCTATTTATTTATTTATTTATTTACTTACCTGTTTATTTATTTATTTGTCTATTCATTTATTTGTTTATTCATGTATTGTTTGTTTGTCTAACCTACGTCATATCTTATAGTGTTTACTTATTTATTTATTGTCTATTTTACATCATATGTTAATTTATTGATTTGTGTACACACTTAAAAAAAACAAATATTCCAATGTTAATATAATCTAATGGAACTGTAATGGATGCCAAAGAAGCTCAAGCGAATTACGATTATTAATCAAAACGTACACACAATCAATAATCTGTCTACAAGAGACACATTTTAGAGTCACCCATACCTTTAACCTACCTCAGTACCTATGTCTCCGAAAAGATGTACTTAACACTGAGCGAGCTCAAGGGGGTGTAGCAATTTTCTTAAAACAAGATTATATATTTAAACGTTTAGAAATTAAAACTAGTCTACAAATCGTTGCGGTGCTTATTAGTTACCCTATCCAATTAACAGTGTGCAACGTCTACCTCCCTCAACAAAATTGGGTAACCCGTGAACTCGAGGATTTAATATCACGACTGCCTCAACCATACCTGCTTGTGGGAGATTTTAATTCGCACAGCCGACTATGGGGATCAAAGGAACGCGACATGAAAGGGCGAGAAACAGAAAACCTGTTAGACCAAAAAGAAATAGTCATACTTAATGACACCAGGCCAACGTTTTTCAACGGAAAGTCTAATGAACTTACGGCTACAGATCAAGGCTTATGTACAGCACGCATCGCACCTAGTTTTACATGGAATCCTATAAAGGACTTGCACAGCAGCGACCGTTTTCCTTTCCTAATAGGCTTACCATGCAATAATACTATAATTCAGCGACCTCTAGCATGGAATCTAAAAAACATTAAATGGGATATATTTAGGAAAAGAATCACACCTTTAAACAGACACTCAGATGTTAACGCATTAGTACAAAGTTTTAACAAAAGTATTACGGATGCTGCGAAGCTTACTACAACCCTACGACAAACAAATTAATAGAACGCCAGTTCCTTGGTGGAACACAAATTTCTGAGGCAATAAAAAACAGAAAAATAACATTGAGAAGATTTCAATCTAATATCATTTAAAAAACACAGAGCTATAACTCGCCAACTAATCAGAGCCGCCCAAAAGAAATCCTGGCAAAGGTGTGTATCCGAATTAAACACTGACACACCGCCTGAAATGGTTTGGAACAAAATCCATACCATTTCCAGAAAAAATAACTATTCGACTCAACCGAAACTGCAAGAAAATGATAATATTATAGTAGAACCATTTGAAATAGCGAAAAAGTTTGCCTGCCATTACGAAAAAATAAGCAGTACTCAAAGTAATAATCAAAACTTCAAAGCCACCAAAAGTGAAAGGGAAATACCACTAAATTTTGATGCAGACGACAATAAACGGTATAACGCTCCGATCACCATGTATGAATTAAAAAGCGAAATCCAAAATCTTAAAAACACAGCTGCTGGCATCGACACAATGCCAAATAAAAATCTTCACAAATAATAGGTATTTTCAAGTAAGGGTAGGAAATACACTGTCACATAAACATGTTTCTGAAAACGGAATACCTCAAGGCTCCCCTATCAGCAGCACACTTTTTAACATCGCAATAAACAGCATCACCCAAAACTTTCACCCATCTATTGGACGTAGCATATACATAGATGACATCGCAGAATACCACTTATGTAAAAAAGGACAAACTTCAAACATCATACTACAAAACGCAATAAATTCAATACTAAAACAAGCTGAAAGCAATGGGTTCCGAATATCAGCCACAAAAACTGTTTGTATGCATTTTTGTAAACTCAGGACACCACACCACGAGCCTAACTTGATTATAAACGACCATAAAATTGAATGTGTACAAAAATTTAAATTTCTGGAGTCACGTTGAATACTACCTTATCGTGGATAAATCACATGGAAGAACTAGAGATCAAATCCAGGAAAGTATTAAACATCATAGGATGTTTAGCAAACTGCAAATTGGGTGCAGATAGAGAGATACTACTACGCATATATAAAACCCTGATACTCTCAAGACTTGATTACGGTTGCATCACATATATGTCAGCTTGCAAATCACGTCGTAATAAACTAAACATCATACAACATTTAGCAATAAGATACGCGGTTGTGGCGTTCCCAACCAGCCCTACCAGCAGCCTACATGTAGAAGCAGGAATCCTACCACTACGCTACCGAAGAATGTGGTTACTACTGAAGTACGCTTCAAAAGTATATGTGAACCAGACGCATATCAACAAATTAAATGCAAATCGGCTGTTAAACCCCACCATACAAGAGAACATCGACGACTAACGCGAAGAATTAAATATACAAACAAACGAACTAAATAACATTAAAGAAATCAAAATAAAAATAGAAAATAAATGGCAAAGCGATTGGACAACAGAAAATAGAACATTAAAACACCATCAACCAATAGCAAACGAACGTAGAAAAGTACTACAAATAACTAGAAAAGAAAGCCTAATAATGACCCGCTTACGGATAGGCCACACTAAACTGACACACACCCACCTATTGACAAACTCACCTGCACCGAGTTGCGAACAGTGTAGCACCAGAATAACGTTGGAACACATTTTAAATGAATGTCGCAGATGGAGTAAAGAAAGAAGCCACAGCAAGATAACATACCCATTCCAAAAGGAAGTATTCTCAAATCCAGCCAAATTAAAACAACTACTCGATTTCTTAAGAACCACAGAACTATACATAGAAATATAATCGTATAAGCAACAAAATCAAGCACCTTAGACACACATAACAAAATAGTTACGGCAAATGACCCTAGAAGTCGAAGCCGGGAATTACAAAAAATAATAATAATTATAATAATAATTTATTTATGTTATCCATAACAAAAATGTAAATACATATTACATGATATCACAGATTTGATGTTATATCACAATATGAATGTAAAACATTGTTACGTTACATACGTCAAAACAGAATCTAAAATATTACAGGTCTTTGTTTGTAATAGAAGTAGTACATAATTTAAAAAAATATATAGGCTTTAATAAATGTACATGCAGTGCAATTTTCATACAATTTGGTAGGACATTTATAATTGTATTCGAATGTGATAATTGTATTTCTTGTTCTGTGTTGTTCAAATTTTTAAGCGGAAGTTTTTTTACAATCTCTGCCAACAGGTTATAAAAACGAATTCCCCAAAATTTATAACTCTTTTCACTTCGTGTCAATCTTATCTGATGAGGTCGTAAAAGAGAGTTGTAGCGAGTTTATGATTGTTTGTGCCAGTTTCTAAAGACACAATATTTTTCTTTGGGTATATTAAAATTTGTAAAATATACAGGCAAGGAAGTGTTTAAAATATTTAGGCCTTTAAATGCTTGCCGACAATCTGTTCTGTAATTTAGGTTACAAAAAATACGTATCGGGCATCTTTGTAATATAAATAAATGTATCCATCCACTACTCCTACCCCAAGCAATGATACCATATGATATGTGCGATTTAACTAAAGCCATATACGCAAGTTTAAGAGTATCTTGAGACACTGATTGTGCTAGTTTTCGCAAAAGAAAGGTATTTCTTGCTAGTTTGTTAGCTAACATTGTACACTGATTATTCCAAAGTAGCTTATGGTCAAATTAAATGGTCAAATTAAATGCCCAAAAACGCACTGTTTTATCACTGTTTTGGAAATTATTTTACTTAAGCGTATAATTTAATTTTCGCGTTTTACTTTTATTTAAACATAAACCCTTGTTGCCAAACCAGGCCGCTACATTCGCTAAAGCCGTATCCGATTGATATTTTAACTTACTTTCATGGCTTACCAGTAATAAACAGAGTGGTATCATCGGCATAAAGTATCATTTCTGAGATGTTTGTGCTAAAAATATCATTTATGTAAATCAAGAGCAATACCGGGCCCATAACTGAACCTTGCGGTACACCCATATTAATGTTATAACTTTCTGAATAAGTATTATTATACAAGACCCATTGCTTGCGGTTAGACAGATATGAGTCTCTCAGATTTACAGCGGGCTGGTTGAATTTGTACAAATTTTTTAAGTAAATTGTGTTTAGGAACACAATCAAACGCTTTAGTTAGGTCTAAAAAAATTGCTTCTGCAAAACAACCATCTTCAAAAGTATTTAAAATGTTATCTACTAAACTTGTTATTGGATCTGATGTGGATCGACCGGACCTAAAACCGTAGTGGTTTATGTTGAACAAATTGTTTGTTTCCATAAAACAGACTATTTGTTTCCTTCACAGATTTTGCCAAATATGGGTACGATTGAAATAGGTCTAAGATTGTTTAATTCATTTATATCTTGTTTTTTATAAAGGGGATGTAGTAAAGATAGCTTTAGGCATGTTGGAAAAATACTTTCACGAATACATTTATTTATAAGTTTTGTCAGGGGTACTATTATTATCTCCTTGACGCAGTTTACCAATTTAAAATTTAATCCATAGATGTCTTGTGAGGTACTTTTCTTTAGATTACTTATTATATCCCTCATTTCGATGTAGCTTATTTCCCTGAAATTAAAATCAGCAATACGGGAAGAAAGCAAAAAATTTGAATTTGAAGCACAAGAGCTGTTTGTTATATTTTTTCTTAGCTTAGGTGCTATTTGCGTGAAATAACTGTTAAAGCTGTTTGCCGATATTGTAGAATCATTTGTTTTAACCGATTCCTTGACATTTGACTTTATAACTTCCTATGATGCTTTAGAACGATTTTGTGCATTTTTTATATAAATATCGTTTGCTTGTGTTTTGGTTTATTAATGGCCCACCTGTAGCTTTTTTTGTACTTGTTTATTTTCTTTTTTAATTCGGTACTAGGATAATCCCGGTATTGTTCTTGCAAAGATTTTAAATTATTACGCATAGTTCGCAGTGAGTTATTATACCAGTTTAAATTAATATTAGTGGTTACAAATCGCTTTTACATGACTTCAGGAAAAGTGTGGTAATATGCCTCCAGGAAACGCGTGTGAAAGGTCTGAAAAGCGCTTTCAGCAGTGTTGGCCTTTACTTTTCAAAACTATTTCAAAATCAATATTTTGAATATAATTATGAAAACTTAGCATACCTGCTATTGTTAAAGGACGACAAATTTTTAGGCATACTTGTCTACGGGCTTGATTATCCACGTCCAATATTAAGTTGAAACTTATTGGAACATGATCTAATAAAAAATCATCTAGCAATGAGTGGATGTAATTATTAGTTAATGACTCAGATACAATAACATTATCGTTACAATTATTTTGCCTGGTGTTCTCAGTAATAGTGGCTAATAATCCATAAGACAATATTAAGTTATGAAAGGAAATAACATTATTTTTTTTCGCTTGACCAGAAATTTATGTTAAAATCGCCTACTAGGATTACTTTACTATTCCTTTTTATAACATAGTCGAATAACTTAGTACACACTTCAAGGAAAGTATTAAAGTCACCATTAGGTGAGCGGTATACACAAGCAATGACTATACTGAAATAAGTAGACTCCACTGCACGTATTTCACAATCCAATTCAATTGACCATTGATTTATATGCGTAGCGTGTATATAGTAACTTAAATGAAATTCATTTAATAAAGTAATGGTACCTTCATGTATATGTTTAGATCTGCAAAAGTTAGAATCAATATTATATTTATTAAATTTAATTAAATCACACTCCGTGGCATGTAGCCAGTGTTCGTTGAAACATAATACATCGTAATCATCTTCCAGTAAATATGATTATATTATGTTTATTTTATTATGAGGACATTGGACATTACAATACATAAAAGTTAATTTGGTTATATCTTTGTTTAAGTTGGTTAAGTTTTCTGAGACATTTTGATTTATTGTTATTATTATAATTTTTGAGAAATTGTTCCTTAACATCTTCTACGACTTAGTTAATGGTTTGTATTTGGCGTACTTTACTGTGGTATTCCTCTTCTATTTGTTTGCATTTGTCATTTAGGATTTGGTTTACTTGATTTTCCACGATGTTAACTTTAAGTTTCCTGATGTTATGTTATACTTTGCTTTCGCTGGGCGTTTTGTTTGTACCTTCTTTAGTTTGGTTCTATACTCTCCTATCACTAAGTTATGATCAGTGATAGGAGAGTATAGAACCAAACTAAAGAAGGTAGTTATTATTAATTTAAATTTGTTTAGTCTTGCTTTTATTATTATTATCATGTGATAGTCCGCTATTTCTTTTTGTCCGCTACTTCGTCTTTTTCTTTGATACTGGAATTTCTTTACCTCTTCGAATTTTTACTTTATACCATGGGTTTTCCTTTTAGAGACGGGATGTCTTATAGTGCGCTTGATGCTTCCTGTATTAATGAATATTTGGTATAATTTGGTGTCACTACCGGATATAGGGTTACTAAATTTGGTTCATGTGGGTTCGTTGCTTGAAACAGATCTGTATCCGATGTTTTCTTATTTTCCGGGTAGTGTACAGACTAGCTAATAATTATTTTAAAAGATGTGAAATTGATGGTAGCTTCGATTCATTAATCATTATGATTTATTTTTATGTTAGAACTGCTAACTGAGTGTTATCCTTTTAGTGTCTATTTTGTATTTGGCATCTGTCTGTCAGAATTCATGTTTCTGGTATTCACGTTAGATGCTGCTTTTCATAACGATAACTCATTTAGAAAAACTTTAAGTTTCAATATTTAATTAAAATTCTCTGGTACAATAATTTGTAAGCTTTGTTGGAAATATTTTAACGAGAATCGTTTGGAATACTTTGAATACATCAGATACCATATTTAATTGGAATACATTGAAGAATATATTTTAATCGAACGGATTTGAAGTTTGAAGACACTTAATTGCACTACATGGGTTATTACACTTCATTGCATTACCAGAGTGAACTAATTGCTTATATGTGTATTAATTTCAAACTGAAAGAACATCACCAGGATTTTATGTATTCGTTTATCTACTTTTTTAAATTTTCAAGTACCTTGTTATGCGTGCAAAGCAACACATTCGTTCATTATCGAATGAAAGTTGCATTACAAACATTTTTGCACTCGAACCACCTTGGTTATTTCTGAATAAACTTGTTTGGTTGACGTGAACCTTATTAATTTAAACCTTATGAGTGCTTTTTTTTATACAATAACTCTTGAAATTTTTTTGTGTAGGATATCATAATAATCATAAGCACTTATGCTCAGCTTAAGTCCAATAAGTTATAAAAGTACAATTACACATTAAAATAATGTATTGGTTGTTCCACGGTTTGTGTAGCCAATAAGCCAAGCAGTGCTATTGAAAAGGTAAACAAAAATGTTATATCCTTAGTATAACCCCAAATAAAAGAACTGAAAGCGTATACACTTACAAAACTAAAAACTAAAACAAAAGTATATAACGGTTCGTGACATAAAAAAAATAAAGACAGAATATTCATATTATTCTGAACAACACCCAAACACACAAGTAATAATCCGAGAAAAATCAAGTCATCTACACTAAGAGAATGGGATTTTTTTTTAATTTTTCAATAATTGATCTTAAAGTGTACGTTTTAAAACATCTAGTATGTACGTTTTTAATACAAAATTGTAAACCATATGTAGATAATACCAAAAGTAACAATAACTGACACTTCTGGAAGTACTTGATATGTACGCGCATCTAGATACTTTCATCCAAGTAGAGTAGTTACCAATATACTGTGAATAAAATGTTACACGGGCGCGATATTTGGAGTTCTTGTAAGAATGACTGATGCACCAAACAGAAACATCCGGTTTCAACAGAATGGGGCGCAGCCTCATTATGCAATACCTGTTCGTCAGTATCTGTATGAAGTATTTCCAGGCAGATGGATCGGTAAAGGGGGCCTGTTAGGATGGCCACCTAGGTCTCCAGATCTCACTCCTACGGACTTCTTTTTAAGAGGGTACCTGAAAAGCAAAGTTTATAAGACGAGATCAGCAAATTTGAAAAAAAGAATGAGACTTGAATGTAGGTTAATTTTCCCTGAAGTTATTAGAAAAATTCAACAAGAATTTCAGTTTAAGGTATTTCCTACTAGTGGGCAACATGTTGAGCACTCATTGATGCAAAATTACGCAATTCAACATATACATCATTGCAAAACATGTAAAGGATTAAAATGAATCCAATTTATACCATTCTATTCTACCAATAATAATATTATTTGCCCATTTAGAACAGTATTATTAGAATGTGCAAAGAACAAACAAACGTTTACAGATTGTGTCTTAATTTTAAAAAAGCTTTGGTAGACCGTAAACCCAGTAACCACTCATACTTTAAATTGTTTAATACACATTCATGTAGAGCTTATGTCATTCTGCCAGGTGAAAGAACGCACAACCGACGGGGACGCTTTTCGCCTATAACTCCGCCCTTGAGTGCTACTGTTTTCAGTGGAGTACGCAATAGCAATACAATTTTTATCTAAATTGTCCATTATTTTAAAATGTTGAACAAGACAACATTTTATTCTGTTATTATAAGTTTTTCTTATTAACGAATAACTTCAAATCTACATACATAAAGACAAAATTTATATCGATTGGGGCTTGTACCTCGATAGCTCAGTTGGTTACAGCGCTACTCTAGCAAAGTAGATGTCGTAGGTTCAAGTCCTACTCGAGATAAACTTTTTATTTTATGTATTTAATAAAATTAATAATAATTTTTTATTTTATTCTGTTACTTATCTATAGATTAATATGACACAACTATTTAATAAATTACTATGTAACGAACGTACAAAAAATAACATTTATAAATAAATACGGTACTAAATAATTCGCTTAATAGGTACATAATTAGCCACACGTCTTCACTAAAACTATGGTACTGTCACTGCTGCTCTTTCACCAATGTTTATAAGGAGCGGTGTAACTGTAACGTCAAGTGCATTCTCCTTTTCTAAATAATCTTTTTCAGTTTCATTTACATGGTTGCAGCACTTTTTTCATGTTTCTTGAGTAACTTTTGCAAATGAAATTTCCCCTAAAATTTTGGCACCGTCGAGTTTAAACTTCAGTATACCCCAAATTTTTTCGGATGTAGTTTAAATCCGGGTAATACTGTATGATGTGCTATTCTACCAATTGATCGAATTTGTAGGTAGCGTGCTTCTTTTTAAGGAGCTTAATTAGCTCATAAAGTTAGGTTTGTGCATAGTTGACGAATAAGCTGTATTTTTGTCAGAATGCTGATAAAGCTGATAAGACGCGTTATCAGTGACCACTGCTGATCTGGGAGGTAAATATGGTATTAATTTTACTCTCACCATTTTTCGCGACTTTCCGCGTTTGTGTCATCGGGGTAATCCCCATCTTGATTTCAAAATAAGCAGGCAATTCGGAATGAATGCATTAACCCCTTTCCTTTAGAAATTGATGTGAATAATCCGTACGATGTTCCATCACCCCAGAGCTTGGAAGTTATATATGCAGCGTGATCGTTACGTTTCCTACAAGTGCACGATTGGTCTGCCCTTTATCTCTAAAAACTATTATAAATGATTTATCCGTAATGATTTATATCATTTTTTTCTACAATTTTCCTGTTGAGCTGCGTCTTTTTCCACTTGGATCCAATTTTCTTCAGTAGTGGACACAACGTAGACCGTTTGCCTGTCCACTGTAGTTCATTTTACAATTTTTGTCGGAGATTATCAGGTCGGCAGTTTGCGGTAATTTGAAAATTGTAGACAATATTCTGTATGTGATCAAAGTATAAATTGAAATACTGAAAAGCAGTACCTACGCCTCTGTACTTCTGTAAAACGAGATCGTAATCGGATTACGCTCAGCCTAAATGCTTTAAGACGGCCCACTCAGACCTCTGCATAACCAAACTTTCCGCCCGGCAGAATGACATAAATATATTAATACGGCAAAAATATGTTTAGTCCAAAATTACACCATTTCAATAATTTAAATATCAATGGTTTAAATGGTTTAAACGGTTGCTTATTGGATTTTGTTCTGTGATTTGCAAATTTTTCAATAATAAGATATGGTAATTTTAACATATTACACAACTTACCCCATCCTTACTAACATTTAATACATTATAACTAAAATTATAAAAGCATCCTTTTGTCAGAAAATCACTTGAATTTAGGATAGTCGACGTTTTGAATGACGAATACGGTATCATACATTTTGTTACCTGCTCCATGTAAATAAGAAATTGTATTACCTATCTTTCTCTACTATCATTCTTTATACCTATTTTTAGACTTTATTATAATCTTTTTTAGATAAAAGTCAGAATTTATTTGTTACTAATATAAAGTATTTAGCGAGCACATCTTAAACAATACGAAATTATTCTTTGATATTTTGTTGTTGAGAGTAAGATGATTCTGGAATGGTTCAATAAATATAACTAACAGTGAAACTCTACAAATAAAACAAAATATTTTTTAGATAACGGCTATTTGTGTGTAGCCTATAATTAAACCAGTTTCATCATCTGATTCTACAGCGTTAGCCAATTATTTTCGTTTCAACGTTATTTAATAATAATAATAATAATAATAATAATAATAATAATAATAATAATAATAATAATAATAATAATAAATCGATAGGATCTGATATCACTAGTCAAATGCAAGACGCTGTGGATGAAATAACTGTAAAAGCGGAAACATTAGGTTTCAAGTTCTCGACAACTAAAACCCAAGCCGTACATTTTGTAGGCTAAGAATCGACACGATCACCCTAAACTAACATTGAATGGAGTTACTATTGAGGTACAACCAAGTGTAAAATTTTTAGGAGTGTACTTTGACTCAAAACTGTATTGGAAAGATCACATCACGACATTACTTACCTCTTGTAGGAAAACCCTGAATGTTTTAAGATGTGTGTCAAATATTACGTGGGGAGCAGATGAGAAGGTTTTGTTGCAATTATATAATACCCTGATATTATCAAGGATAGATTATGGAAGCGCTGTATACTCAGGAGCTAGGAAAACAAGGCTCCTTAAGTTAAATACTGTTCAAAGTCAAGCGCTTAGAATGTGCCTAGGAGCATTTCGCACCAGCCGAGTAGACGATCTGTGTGCGGAGGGTGGTGTTTTGCCCTTAAAGTACAGGTTTCAAAAGAATTTGATCAACTATACTTTGAAAATAAATACACAAACAAACCACCCAAATTATTGTACATTGTTTAACAATAACACCTGTACTTTGTACAACGAGAGGCCTACAATAAGTCGACCAGCTGCGGTTCGCGTAAAAAAATAGTTGAAGAAGTAAATATACAATTTCCACTTAAATTATATAGTTCAGAGTACTGTGAAATACCACCTTGGTTAATAGATAAACCTCGTATACATATAGAAATAGATCGTCAAAAATGAATTTGATCCTTCGGTACTGACATTAAGTTTTTATGAAATACTGAATAAGCATTTGCAGTGCGAAATTATATACACAGATGGCTCCAAAAATGGTCCTGATGTGGGCAGATTTAACCGTCATGATTTTAGTTGGCGACTTAATCCAGCAACCTCCATTTACACATCAGAGATGTATGCAATTTCCCAAGTGCTTGAATATTGTAGAACATCCAATGCTCAATCCTTTTTAATTTGTACGGACTCATTAAGCTCTCTTAAATGCCTACAAAATGGATTTTCATTTGATCCTATCATTCAAACTATACTAGCCAAACTTCATAAGCTAAAAATCGAGAGAAATGTGTATGCTTTGCCTAGTGCTCTAGGCATGTTGGGATATACAGTAATGTGATGACGGATAGAGTGGCAAAATCCGTAGCAAAAAATCCAACAACAAATGAAGAGAGGATTAGGCTAGACGACATAAAGTTAGAGATAAAGAACAAAATCACATCACGCTGGAGAAGAGAATGGTTGAACTCAAATACTAGTTTAAGCAAGATCATGAGTAAAGTAAATATATGGGAAATACCAAGTAAAATAACAAGGAGAGAGTGTGGTGCTTAGAAGGATACGTTTAGGACATTCAAACCTCACATCTCGGCACCTATTGTTAGGAGAAGGACGTCCAACCTGTAACATATGCAACGAAAGCCTGACACTACATCACGTTATTTACAAATGTACAGAATACACAGAACAAGAGAAAGGTATCATATACCAAGCTCCAATACAGAAGTGAAATGGGAAGATAAAAGCTTCATTACAAACCTATTAAATTATTTAAAAACAACAAAATTATTTATGAAGATTTAAATAATGTAATGAGATTATGAAGGCTAATAACCAAGCAGTTGATGCCATATATTTTTTTATTGCTCAACGGATACATATAAGAATCCAATTATAGGACTATGCAAAATACAATTACTCGATTACAGAAAAAAAATTATACATGTAGCAGGAGTGAAATAATACAAAGAATTAAAATTAAAATTAAACGTACAGTAAAAAAAAAAAGAAAAAGAAAAGTAAACCCTTTTAGCATAGTTGTACTGAAATTAATTTATAATTGTTATCTACTGACTAAAAATTGCCTTTTTGAAAAGTGTATTACATCATAACTATTGGAATACGTGTTGAAATTTTTACACGTATTATATTTTTCCATTAAATTTGATTTGCACAATGGCAGATAAAATGTATCATTTCAATAAAATGAGTCATTTAATAAGATTTAAATTTTAAAGAAGCTAAATAATATGAAAATGTAAACTTTCACGATTCAAGTTCACTACTATTAATACCAACTTCGATGTTGTTTAAATCGTACATTCCAACACATATTATACGAAATTTGTAACGAGTGTCTGAGAAATTCAAATTTCGCCGTAAGTTATATGATATTTTATAGTTTATGTGTTATTTTATGGAATGGGAAATGATTGTTTGTTGTTGATATATAAGTTTATTATAATTTTAAGACGAGAAGCTTAAATTTACTTCATTAGGTTATGTACCTATTTAATTAGAAAACATTTAAAGTAAACACTGCAATCTGCAAATGCATAAATGAAT
This sequence comes from Vesta saturnalis, assembly GCA_036346205.1. NCBI lineage: Eukaryota > Metazoa > Arthropoda > Insecta > Coleoptera > Lampyridae > Vesta > Vesta saturnalis. The sequence continues at coordinate 446,029 of JARFJB010001942.1, forward strand.
TATAGGAAGTGGAAATAGGAACTGTTGACTTGACTTGCAGGTCGTAGTTAGTTTAAGTAAATAGTTAGAGTTGGTTGAAACTAACCAAAGGGTGATCGTTGCCGAGGCACAAGTGACCGTAGTACATAGTCACGGTACCCTCTAAATTAAGATAAAATTAGTGTATAATAGGAAAGAAGTAAGAATACCTTTCTTATTAAAATAATAAAAGGCTAGAGAGAATAAAAGTGCATATAATGCTAAATAAGTGATAAGGGGGAAAGTGACGCTATAAAGAAATAAATGACGTGTTTTGTGCATATTGGAGGTCCGACATGACTACATTTAAAGAGTGGACGAACGATATAAAATGCAGTAATCGGACTATATTGGTAAATTAGTAAATAAAGAAGAATAACTCCAAAGTATTAACGATTAGTTTGTACGATTCAGCGTTGCCGTTTATGTTAGCATGCTATTCGTAGTGAAACTTGCACAATTAAAGTGATAATTAAAAACTATAAATATATCCAGCAAATATTGATAGAATCAAAAATTGTTGGAACGACAAATTGGGAATTGTACAAATCAGCGACAAGCTTCCCAAAGAAAGTACGGCGCCCGAATCACCGGCCTATGAACGTAGTAATTACGTCATTGGCCTTCAAAAAGTGACAAGTAAGATTGCAAACTATATAATAAAAGAAACTTGTATGTGTTTTGTTTTCCTGTAAATTTATGTTTAAATATCAACGCTGATTGAAACCCATTTCCTTCACTGTTTATAGAAACGTTTTGTGCATGTTTAGATGATAAGTATACTAAACATAATAATAGGATTTTTTTTATGTGTTAATGTAAGCAAAGCATTTCTGCATTTTGGGGATTTAGTAATCATTAATTAAGTATAACGTTTTGATTTATTTTTATTATTAACCATTACGAATACTAAAAGCTTTGATACTGAAAGAAGTGATTTCAATAAAATTACAAATTACATACATCTTAAGCAAATCAAATTGAACATAAATTTGGTAATTGATAACAATAATCATTTCTTTTAATAAACATGTTAGCCGGCGCAAACAAACAATAAAGGAATTTTTTGTGAAGCAAACATCGAGTTCATTTACTCAAAATGAAACCTGATAGCAAGTAAAATAAATTTTAATTAATTAATGATATCTTTACAAATTGAAACTACCCAAATTGAATTAAAGAGTAACCATTTTAAGTTCTCACAAAAACAATATAAGTATTTTTTAAAGGATTTTAAAATTATTAAGAATTGTAAAAGAACCTACAATTTATTCTTTGTAGCAAGTGTAAACAAACAAAAGTAATAAGCCACATATGTTTACTCCGTTGTAATTGGCGTGGTGGGCACGTTCGAATGACTCATAAAGAGATTAAGAATTCGGATAATTTGTTATAATAAATAAAAATTTAAATAATTACTGGTGGCGGCGTATCATAGGTTAGGAATTTGAGAAAAAAGATTTGATTGATTTAATTGTATATTCGAAAAAAAATTAGAAATCATTAATTACCAGAGGCGTAGTTGAATTTTTACTTTTGATTTTATATAGAGGGTTACGAAGAAGAAATCAGACATCAAGTAGAACAAATGAAAGCAAATTTAAGAAATAGCAATAATGAAATAATGACCAAGTGTAATGAAGAAATTAAGAAATAAAAAGAAGACAGATCAGCAAATTTACATACAGCATATAAAAATGAAGCAAAATGAAGAAAAACATAATACGTTAGAGCACAAATAGGCCGCACAATAGGCGAGATACGAAATAAAGTAGAGGAAAATGAAAAAAAGTACTATAATGTGATAAAAAAATTAGTAAAAATGAAGGAGCTATTATTACATTGGAAGAAAAATTGTACGAAAAAGAGCAAACTGTAGGAAAAGAAAGCACAATAGTAGCATACAGAGCAGAACACTGGGCACCACAACGACCAAAAAGTTTCGATGGAAATATAAGGACCACTCACCCAATGAATTTCATAGATCCATTAGGAAATTATCTGAACCAAGCGGAAACCAGTGAGGGAGGAAAAATTAGAGCAGCCATGGAGTTATTAGAAGGCAACGCCAAAGCATAGGCAGAATTGCATCGTTTTGACTAGACGGATTTTGCTCAATTCCAAAAGGACCTTACAAAACAAATTTGGTCAAAATCAGTACCAGAAAAAATTAAATTAAGTTTAGCCACACTGCGACTTTATAACCCAAGACAGGAAAAGTATGTGGACCACGTCAGCAAGACCACTTATTTACAGCCACCAATTGAAGAAGAACACTTAGTAGAAACATTAGTCAGACATTTTCCTAGGGACGTGGAAAACATATTAATTGGATCAAGAGCCATAACTATTGATCAACTTACTAGTATTCTGGAAAGAATACAATCCACAAATTATGCGGAGAGATCTACAGGATTTTACAACCGCAGGAGCGATTACAATAGAGAGAATGCTAGACCAAGCAATGAAAGGGCAGAGAATAGAAGGAATGTAAACTTCGAAAATTACCACAGAGGTAGAGGGGTCCTGGAAGAAGAGTGGCAACGATGATGATGCCTCAGAGAGAGTCATCGCCAACAAGACAAGAGGAGACTAGAAGACGAAGAGAAAGCGAACAGTCGGAAGAGGAGAGGAGAGAGAGATGGCAGTCATCCACGCCGTCGGAAAACTAAGGGAGTCGGGTCGAGAAGCTCCATTCGTCTCGCAAGTAATTTATAAAGCGGAGTAAATACAACTACTTAATTTTGTGAAGGTATATTACCAAAATTGTCCAAAAAATTCGTTAAATATTTTAAATTTAAAAGACCATGTATATATATATATATATATATATATATATATATATATATATATATATATATATATATATATACATTTAGTTTTATGTTTCCCCAGGTTTGGTATGATATTCTGTTCTTCCCACGTTTTTCTTCCTCCTTCTCCTCGACGACGTTTCGGCCAAATCTCACTGGCCATTCTCAAGTCTTCCTTTCGTTGCTCGTGTTACTCGAACAAAATTGTTGTTCTCCGTCAGATGTAAAGGTTTTAATACTGCTTCACTTTCTCTTGCGTTCCCTCGGTTTCGTGTGACTGGTTCTTGTTGGATTTCTATTACTGGTTTTCTATTTCTTTATGTGTCGTCTCGGGTGTTGAGGTTGTCTGTACGCTTTTCAATTTCTGTTGCTTCCCTTATAATTCCTTATCTTGTATGTTCTATGTTGGCAGTCAGTCTAGTATTTTTAAAGCCAATAGCGTGTGATTTGTTTTTGACATGCTCTGTCAAGAATGAGTGAAATCATGGTATCACGGCCTCCTTAGAATTCGGAAGGTAATGGGTCCGATTCGCGTTACAGACTACCCTGTATGAGGCTGCGGCTATTTAGACGATGTCTTGACCGCACCTATGCTTAATCCCACCATGTATACATATTTAATGTATCCTTGTTGCGAATCGATAACTGTGGCTGAAGGAGCTTGGGAAGCTGAAGCACCCCGCCCTCCCTTTTGGTGAGGGAATGAAGTAAGGTACCGTTTCCTTCTTTTTCTGTCTTTAACACTACGGCTTGGAATTCCAATCTATACGGAATTGCACACTTTATAGTTTAACCTGTATATACCAGACCTGTCTTTCACTTTTGTGCATCTTTATATTAGTTTAAATTCCTTTTAGGTTTATTGATTTTATGGTTTCAGTACTACCTGCAAGCCACTAATTCTAAAATTGGCTTAACTCATTGGAGGTACGACCTAGATAAGAAATGGATCTTATGAAATGTTTCTCCGTGATTATACTAAAAAGCCCTGTCGAATCCGTAATATTAGCTAAGTTATAATTTGCTAATTTTTTTGTCAATTATGACTCTGAATAGTCATTGTATATAGCTTTACGCTTAACCAATTTTACTTCCTTTTCATTAGTGTGTGATCCTATTGTGCGTAGAAGTATATTATTAA
>JARFJB010001942.1:455000-462500 GCA_036346205.1 Vesta saturnalis
TTTTAATGATGAAAGTCATTTATTATCACGTTAATTATCTTTTTCTTTTAGACACACATCTTTTTTACGTTAGTAGGTAGAATCTAGAAACTATTTGTAACACAAGTAAAACATTATTCTTATAGTTGTTAAAAACTACCAGTTAAAAACTCAAAACTAATGTGAATGAACGCAGTTTTTAAATGTATTATTAATTCTTTTTGCACCGTTTATAAATTTTGTAAAAAATTCAATCTAAATATTCCACCAGACGTGCATATTAACCCCTATTGAGTCACATAAAAATAGGCGTTACAAAGGTTTACATAATTGACTTTAGAATAAATTACTAATATCAAAATCTTGAGAGTTTAATTATTATAAAATGCAAATGATTATTTTATTATTGACTTTGAAGAAGCTGTATGCCTGTAACAAACAAAATACACCCACGTGCCACACAAAAACAAAAAACACCGAACGTGTTTCAATAGCTAAGCTAACATCGGTCGACTTGGACGAACTAAAGAAATGTCTATATATATATATATACAACGTGTCCCAGATAACATTTGCAGCATGGGGATCTCGCTTATTATAAAAGATACAGATTTGGTTAAATTAGATGAATTACTCCTAAGGATTAGTGAAATTATAGGACACTCTGCAATTTCCAAATTTCCACGTATTTTAAGACTTATGGCAAGAAAAAGAAAAATGTCAAATCTCTTGTTCTTGTAATATCTTTTTTGTTATATTAGTAGACATATAAATTTTATTTGCACTTTCTTAAAATATTTTTTATGCAGAATTTAAATATCAATTTGGATTTTTATTTGCACTTTCTATTTTTTAGTTTCAACCCCTAAATTAAATTTTTCTTATGGAACGACAAGTCGGCTTTGAAATAATTGATCGTGTTTTTTATCCTCTTTACAATGATATGGCACATGTACTATCTATTTTTAAAAACAACAAAGAAAATTAAAAAAAAAATGTATTTTATTAAAGACTCTAACAATAAGTAGGCCGTGAAACATGAGAAAACGACAAATAATAGATAACAACAAGAGTTAAGCAGGTAATAGTATTGGAGATAATTATCCAATTATAAAAGATGTTCAAACAATTGACCATTCCGTTCTAAACATAATTGTGTCCTGCGTAGTGTCGACGTAATTGCTCTGCGTAGTTTTTCGCGTTTAATGCTACCAAATGCTGCAAGAACAGCTTCACGAAGATCTTCGGCATTCTCAAATGTTTCCACGTACACTCGATTTTTTACGTAGCCCCAAAGGAAAAAGTCCAAGGGCGTTAAGTCTGGAGATCTGGGTGGCATAAAATCGGCCCTCGATTACCAATCAATGAATTTGGAAACCGATTATTAAGATATTCGCTGATGATGTTTGAATTGTGGGGTGGGGCGCCATCTTGTTGGAAGCAGATATTAATATTCTCAATCATCAAGATTATTTTCTAAATCAGTTTGTAGTAAATTCAAATGATTTAATGTTTCGTTAAAAAATATGGGCCCAATAAGTTTAGCGCCTAAAATGCCACACCAGACGTTAAAACCAAAGTTCACTTGATGCCGACTTTGCTTAACAACGTGAGGATTTTCACGGTCCCAAAAGTGAACATTGTGTCGATTGAAAAGGTCATTATTTGTAAATCTGCTTTCGTCAGACCACAAAATCGTAGCTGGAAAATTATCATTATTCTCACATTGATTAACATATCATTGGCAAAATTGTAATCTTCTCCCCTGATCTCCATCTCTAAGTCCCTTCAGGATGGTGTACTTATACGGATGATACCTGTGATGTTTTAAAATTCTTTGTGATGTAGTTTTCGAAATACCAGTGTTATGTTCAATTTCTCTAACAGATGTTGAAGGATTTTCAATAACTGATTGTAATACATTTAGTTCTGCATCTTCATTCCGTAATTTCGGATTTCTAGTAGGTTTTGAAAATGAACCATATTCTTTTAAATTAATTACCAAATTTCTGTACGTACGAGCACTGGGCTGCCTTCTTTCAGGATACAGCCTCAAGTACATCCGTTCAGCTTCTAAACTGTTTTATGAGACAAGATGTAACAACTCAACATATAAAACTTTTCAGTATTAGTAAGTAAAGCCATGTTTGACACAAAAATATTCTGGAACGAATAATTTTAAGTGACATTAAATTCGATTGTGTTTTTATGTTTCACGGCCTGCTTATTGTTAGAGTCTTTAATAAAATACATTTTTTATTTTCTTTGTTGTTTTAAAATAGATAGTACATGTACTATATCATTGTAAAGAGGATAAAAAAACACGATCAATTATTTCAAAGCCGACTTGTCGTTCCATAAGAAAAATTTAATTTAAGGGTTGAAACTAAAAAATAGAAAGTGCAAATAAAAATCCAAATTGATATTTAAATTCTGCATAAAAATATCTTAAGAAAGTGCAAATAAAATTTATATGTCTAATATAACAAAAGATATTACAAGAAAAAGAAATTTGACATTTTCTTTTCTTGCCATAAGTCTTAAAATACATGGAAATTTGGAAATTGGAGAGTGTCCTATAATTTCACTAAACCTTAGGAGTAATTCATCTAATTTAACCAAATCTGTATCTTTTATAACCAGCGAGATCCCCATGCTGGAAATGTTATCTGGGACACGTTGTATATATATATATATATATATATATATATATATATATATATATATATATATATATATATATATATATATATATATATATATATATATATATATGGCATTTCTTTAGTTTGTCCCAGTCGACCGCTGATTATGTTAGCTTAGCTATTTTGCAACATATTTTGCAAACTGTAAAGCAGATTTGGTGTAAGAAATACATTACTAATGTAAAGAAATAGATAAAAAAACCTGTAAGTATAATTTTAATACAGCTAAGAGGACATACGCCACTATTTATAGCGTATGCCAGGAATCATTTAAACCAGAAATTAAAATTTTTTGCTTGAGAGACAGGAATAGAGAAGCGGGGAGGGGGCTTGTGAAATGTAAGTTGCATACTTTAACCCAGATACCGTTCATCTTTTTTTGCTTGTCTTATCCACGAGTGGTTTTAGACAACAAATACTCAGTTAACGCTTTATTTAGGAAAAATGGTGTAAATTATTTGAATATTTATTTATTCGCAAGCTTTCCAACAGATATTCTGACCTTCGTCAGGCGTAATATCAAAGTGACAAATACTGACAAGGTATTATCAAAATGACAAATTATTAACTACGAAACTATTAAAAGAATCAAACTTGCCAGCTAAAATAATTAAGAAACTAACACCACAAGATCCTGAAATACCAAGATCTTATGAATTACCAAAATACACAAACCAAGTGCTCCACTTCCACCAATTGCGGGCTCCATAAATTTAACAACCTACCCATTATCTAAATACCTAAATACTACACTTCGACGTTTCATGGTTTCGAGCAATTCCTTTATAAAGTAGGTGAATGCTAGTGCATTATAGGACTTTTTTGCAAAATACTAAAAAACATATGGGGTACTTTTCTATCTTTGAAATATTTAATGAAAACCAAAACTGACCCTAATACCCCCCCCCCCCGCCCTTCTCCAAGATATCGAGACATCATGGCCGATCTTGACGAAACTTGGCCAAAAGTTGTAAACTTAAAGTTAAACATTGATATGTCGCTTATCTTTCAAGATAACTATGGATTGTTTCATATCATTTTAAAGCCAATTTCGCTGCCTTTCAACTAAAGCAAGAATATGTGTATATTATACCAGCAATACGAGGAATGTTTCCAATTTCCGGAAAAACCGGAAGTAGTGTTTTCATCAGGATAATATCATTTCATTAGCGCAAATGAACAAAGTTTATCTCCAAAATTCCAAGTTTGTAACCAAAATAGTTAAAAAGTTATAACAATATCAATATTAAATATTTGAAAATTCATATCTCCTATACTAGTAGCTTTAGAAGAAGCAAGTTAGTTGCATTCATACGATTGGCTGGTTGCCTACAAAATATAAAAAAACAAAAAAAATGTTAAAAGAGATTTTTGGATCGATCAATTTTGAATTCCTTAAGTTTAATCCCTTAAATATAGGCAAATTTATACCATAATTTATTACGTAAGGAAATCTCTTTAAATAACCTTTATTTAACTACGCATATCTATTTCCAATTCTTTTATACCTTGAACGGCATCGGAAATATAAATGTCTACAAAAAAAATGTATATGTAACTGTAACTGCGGCCATATTCAATTTTGAAAGTTTTAAAGAACTGCAAAAGTTGCATTTCAGTTATTGATGACCTAAACTTAACTATGTTAAAATTTGAAAATTTGCCCCCAAAATAACACCATTATTTTTACCCTCTGTATACCTATTGCGTTTAAAAGCTTGTTTTGTCGACATAAGTGTCTCGTAGGCCTTCATTTCAAATTTCATCAAAATCGTCCGTATAGTTTCGGCTGGCGAGTGACCACAGGCACACAGACAGATATTTTGAAAAATTTTCTAAAATTTATTTTTTCGAGTCTTAAAAGATCAAAATAACGCAACTTATTTTTTTCGATTTTGTTGGACAGCAATGCTTTCTTATTTAGCAAGAAAGTAAAAATTCAGAACACTTTATTGAATTAATAAAATACTTATCTTTTTGGGATTTTTTAATGGTGTACTTTAAATTATACAATCTAAACGTTTCGATAACACTTACAGTTATCTTCGTCAGTAGCAATGTATGTTAAAAATTGTTAAAGATGTAGTAAACAATTTTGTCAAATTTGAAAAATTCAAACATAAATGTTTGGATTTGTGAATGCTTCTATCATTTTAAAATTGAAGTTTTTCACAACTTTACACTTACATCATAACTCAATTAAATTTTGTTAAATGTGTTTTTTGGCTGGCAAATTTCATTGTTAGCTTTCGTCGTAGAGAGTGTTCTGGTTTGTCATCTTTAAGACAGTTTAACAATATTTAATTTTAATGACCTAGTTATTCTTTACTACAATTTTATAGTTGGCTTATACGTTTCTCAAACTGTTATATTAATAGCAGGCTTATGTTTATGTTTGAATTTTTCAAATTTGACAAAATTGTTTACTACATCTTTAACAATTTTTAACATACATTGCTACTGACGAAGATAACTGTAAGTGTTATCGAAACGTTTAGATTGTATAATTTAAAGTACACCATTAAAAAATCCCAAAAAGATAAGTATTTTATTATGAGTGTTAATGGTGAAAGTTTACATTTTCATACTTTATTGAATTGATTAATAAATTACCATTAACCCCCGATGATTTATAATTAGTTTTGACGTCGGCTCTTAGTTCACAAAAGTACCAATAAATGACACCACTACAACGAAATTTCAACCACAACGACGTCAAATTATTTAAATATGGTGTAACTACATTATTATTCTTATTTAATGGCGTGTATCTTCAACATTTGGCTATGGGCTCTTCAATTTCACCATCAATTGGAAATTATTGTATGGAACAATTCGAAAAACAGGCTCTAAATAATGCACATAAGAAACCAAAACTTTGGCTTAGATATTTTGATATTTTTGCTATCTGGTATTTTTCGGAAGAAAAATTAATGGTGTTCCTAAACCATTTAAGCAATCAACATACAAACATTAAATTTACAATAGAAAAGAAAAAGATAGTTGTTTTCAGTTCCTTGATTGAAAGAAAACACATTCCGTATATCGTAAGCTAACTGATACAGATCATTACTTTAATGCTTCATTACACCATCATCCAGCACAAAAGTTTAGTACGACACGAACATTGTATAACCGTGGCACAAAAATTTGCTATTTAGATAAACTATAACATAAATTATACCATTTCGAAAGGGTCTTCATAAATAACGGCTTTCACAAATAACGAAATAAAAAGTCATTTCAATGGAGACGAACGACGTCTATGGACCAAATACTAGTACGTACATATGGAGTTCACGAAGGGCCATGCTCTTGTGGTAAAGTTTACATTGGTGAAACTAGAAGAAGCATTAACACCAAGACACTTGCGTTTACTTCATCTTAGTAAATCAGCAGAAGCCCAACATGCCTTAAACACTGTTCAATATGAAATTTTAAACACTCAAGAATTCTGGCTAACGATAGGAATTGGTATACAAGGAAGATTCGAGAAGCCATTAAAATTCTGATACAGCGTAACAACTGGAACAGGGATAATGGATATGAACTGACCGATACCTGCGTGTCTATTTTCAAGAATTTTATGGGTTTTTGGAATGGTGTATTTTTCTACTTATACGTTTCGATAACAATTACAGTTATCGTTCTCAGTAAATGGTAATATCTCAAGGAATTCTTACGGATATTACCATTTACTGTGGACGTTAACTGTAATTATGTTGTCGGTAAGAAATACTTCTGTAGTTTTCCGTTCACACACGTGGACGGCCCAATTTTTAACCCCTATCTTTACCATCCTTCCTACCGGTCCATTTTTCATTCACCATCTTTATCATTACATATTCCGTCTTATTTTAGACCCTCGGAAGGCAGGGTACAGATTATTGGTAAAGCGGGCTCTGTGTTATGCAATTGATTACAGCGCCAATGTGACTTAAAGTTAACCTTAAAACCGACTACAACTACATCTAGTCGGCTTTGTTAGAAATATCCCACTTACTGAACATAATTTCCCTAATTAAACCGATTTAATGATCCATCATCTACCACAGATTAACATCTCCACACTAACTCACAAGAACTACACAGTAATACTCAACAAACAAAGAAACGTGATTAATTGTGCTTTATACAATTGATTATTAGTCACTATAAACGGTAATGCTTTGCTTGCTGAATTTACTTAAAAATATTTGCCAAATTGCAGTCTAACTTATAATTTCCCCCTAATTAATTCAATCAACGATCAATGGCGAGCTAGTTGGACCTGTGGTAATACAATCTACCTACATAGTATTCGGAAGTTTCCAAATTTAGCTGGAAAGGTAATTTAAAGCTAAAAAATGCTTCAAACCCGGCGGGGCTCGATACACCAAAATGTCGGCTTTGCCTTTCATAACTGTAGGCCTAAATAAAATGGGACTTATAAAACTAATAAACCCAAACAATATAAAAAAAAATTGTTTACCAGATTAGTAAGTGCGCTTGACGACGCGAGAAACATTAAATTGTTTAATACTCCACTTATATGAAGCGACGGATTACACACCTGATTATTACTAAACCACCTGTTTGTTAGTGAATTAGGGCTAGCTTAAGATCTAGTACGAAAAAAATTAAGGTATTTTTTTGTTTTTTGTTGCGGAAGTCAACGCACATTTATGTTAAGATTAAACTCTTGTTTTAATAGTTAATTATCCAACTTTTATTTGGCAATTTTATTTTGAGGCTTAGTTTAAGCGAAAAGTCAATTTAAGTGTTACAAACTACAAATGCTTTATTATATTTCTTTGTGTTTTTATGTGTAAAGTTA